>CAEFZY010066985.1:0-129640 GCA_903066815.1 Brachyrhaphis roseni
AGGTCCAGTTGAGCCGAGACCGTGCCAGAGTCGAGCCATCCATCCTGATTTGGCTGATCCAGCAGAGGTTTCCACATGGTTCTTTTAATCACTTTGACTGACACATTCACTGTGGGTTCTTCTTGCACTTTGGTGTCAAAGTAACATCTGAAGGTAACGAGTTCAGCAGTAAATTAACTACAACATTATAAGTTCTCTTTTTTTGCCCTCTCTCTTAAGTAATGCAGGCTCCATTTAGGCAGAGCTGTAGTTTTGTGCATCATCCATCACAGCTGCAACCCAACTGGATTAAACATAAAGTGCCAGAAGAGTCAGAAACTTAAGCTTTCTATCAAAGGAGTCTTGTCATATCTTATGCACTTCATTAGCTTTCTGGAATAATTTTTTTTTCTTTAGAATCTGGCTATATTTGACAAGTGGCACGTACCTGCATAAAATGCTTTGACCTTGAATGTTGCAGCTGTTAAACGAAAGGCTTGAAATGAATTAAAAGGACTTCTGCCTCTCAGTGGTTAAATTTATTAGACTGCAGAGCTTCTATCTTTCTAATTAGTAAGTTATTTGAATTTGAAAATATGCATGGCAGCACATGCATGCAAACATCAATGTCAGTGCATTGACTTTATACTCTTAGTTAACTTCTTCAGCATTTTTTTTCACAGATTTATGACTGTCTGAAAATCTCTTAAATTCAGGCCTTTATCTTAAAAAGAAATATGTTTTTCTCGCAAATTTGCGCATTTTTGATTTATTTCAGAGAATAATATCCAGGCTTTTTCTTGTAGATATGGAAATCCTTTCAAAATTTCAGAATTTTTGGCTGACATTTACTGTGGTATGAAAGTAGTCCATGAACAAATGCTTGTTTTTTCTTTTCTCTACAAAGTATTTGATTGTTGGCAGAGGATCGAGATACACAACGTTTTGACCACAAAGCAGATTAACCACCAGCCCTAGTTCCAGTGCGATTGCATTTGAAATGAAGTTAGTGTGAATGTGTACTCATGTTAGCATGATCTGAACTGCTCGATCATCATGATGCAGACAAGCAAGTCAAGCCCTTAGCAAGTGAGAGATTAAGCATTTGTAACCTTTTCATTCCGCAAGATGATTTCATATCCAGGATTTCTTTGCCATACGACAACTCTCCCTTTTACTAAATCACATCCAGAGGATTAAAATGTTCTGCATCAAAGTGAAGAATAATTTTATGGGACTTAACTGTGTGAGCTTTGAAAGCTGCTTTGTGAAACGGGCCCTTTGAGGCCCCTACAGTGCAGAGGGATCCTGTCACATTGCTGTCTTGGACCAGTGATGAAATAATCTGTGATTGAACTGTGAGTGCGATGCTTTGATTGAAGCCAGTATAATTGTCGCCCTGTATCGGGGTGCATGGGTAATCTTCGTTACTGTGAGTTTGTCTCAGGTCGAGCCACGTATGAATAATGTAGAGCGAGGCATCTGACTGAGAGGCTGGTTAAAGGAGGCGCTCCTCTGATGGTGGCAAACAAGCTCTCTCTCTGACATCTCCGAGGGAAGCAGAAGGACAGAGAGAGATCATGGGAGTTGGATTAGATTGTTTCCTACTGAATTAAGGTCTTATAAAGCATCCGTCTGTTTGAAACTAAGTTCATTATAAATTTACCAAAATCCCTTTGTCGTTCAGGAACCTATTGATTATTACTCGGATCATCTGTGTTTGAATGTTTTTGTTGCAAGCAAAAAGCAGTGCATCTGTGATGGAGTCTTTTTAAAAAAAATTTTTTGTAGATCTGTGTAAAACTTGCTGGTTTGTATGTTTGCATTTTTGTGCTGATTATTTGTTTTCATTGCTGACCATCTGACACAAAAGCTGATCTTAAGTCTGACTTGAGTTACACATTGGATAATGTGTAGCTAATGCTAACCTGAGCTTGACACATTTAAAAACATTTGGTTCACACAGTTTTTTTGTAAAACTAATAATTCCTTTTGTCATTTTGACATTACGGTGCCTGGCCTTTGTATTTTCTATAATATTGTTTTCTATCATGACTTGCTCTTCTTCATAGCGACAGATTAAAATTCAAGTCTTTGTTCTGAGGTTACTTTGCTTCTTTCCCCTATTTGCTTTTGGAGAAAATATGAGGAGACATTTCTAACGGTTTCTTTTTAATTTTTGATGACTTTTTGGCATTTGGTTCAACTTTTCACTGTGGTGTTGGATTCTTATGACATCAGATTGTAGTGAAATAACCCCTTTTCTACACAATAGGTTATGAACAGTTTTGTGTTGAATTTTAAATTCATTTTGTATAAATCGAGTTGACTGACTATATGAAAAGACTTGTGAAAAGAAGTTTAATCTTGGCCATATAAATATAAGGTGATGTGAATAAAACTGTCTGAAAAGCACTCAAAATCTGAATCTGTTGGACCAGAGTTGGATTATTATATTAAACAAACAAAAGTAGAAATATTTTGTATTAAAAATGTGTTGTTTTTTTGGACTGACATAAAATTGGTGGCACCTTCCTTTCCCAACCAGCTTAAAGAAATAAAACACAACAATTTTGTTTATTTTAAACACTTCTACCCAGCCTCCAATCCAGGCCTTCAGCTTGGTTGATTTGGTTTAAATCCCTGAAGATAGACCAGGTCATTATTGACCGTGGAGTGAAACTTCCACTTTGAAATTTACAACTGTGGCATTTTACCCTCAGGCAATGTCTGAAGCCTTGTGCTGAGAGAGATATCCCAATCTTTGTTCCTCTCATTCTGAGTTCAATTTAGCAGCTCAGAACTATGAATAAATCTAAAACTACATAATTGAATTCCTCGAACGGAGCGGATTCTCAAGGTTAGGAGAGAATGCAAATCTATTTCTCAGCATGAACAATGACAACGAAGCGTCATAAATCCTAAAGAGGAAAATATGTGATGAAAAATGGTGCAAAAAACAGGAAACAGTGCATTTCATCCCCATCCAGAATTGAATCTGCTACATAGAAGTTTATTATTGTTTTAAGTTAATGTCATTATGTCGTGGTAATTTAGCTGGATCATTTACAGCATTTAGTATAAGCAACGTTCGATTCAGCGCTTTTAAATTACTCCTGAATTCTAATATCTATTATTTGTTTAGAGGATTAGCAAGTATTTATTCAACAATGTTTCCCTAATTATTTCTCCTGACATGTTTTGTTGTGTGCATGATTCGTCTTCCCTCGGGGAGAGTGTACCGAGTGGGTGTGCTGCTGGAGCCGACTAATAGGAGGAGGAATGGCATTGAATACCAATTCACAGGCCGGTCAGTCCTTGCAGAGAGACCAGACACTGTGTTTTTGTCTGGTGTGTGTGGGTTTGGTGGAAGATTGGACGTCCCATGTGTGTGCTGTGTTCGTGTGTGTGTGTGTGTGTGTGTGTGCGGCCGCCTGCACTCTGTTTGCTTGCTGCTGTGTCCTCAGTCACATCCCGTCTGGATCGAAACCCTGCCCTTCCTGTGCTAAAATAAACCCACCTTGGGATGTCGAGGACCTTGCACAGAGTGCTGATTGTTACACCTTTGATTTCTCTCCGACTTGGGTCACACTCTGCTTGCAGCCCAACACTTTAAAGCATGCACAGAAACTGGCACGAGAGTTTATTTTAGCATCATTTACTTAATTATTTGATTTGACTTTTTGGATCACAGGAATTGACAGAATGTTACTGTTCTTGTTTATTTCCTTTTGTCTTCATGCTTTCCTATCAATATTAGTTTGCACATGATTTATTGCTCCTCTGATTTTGTGGTTAACAGGAAAACACCTAAAAAAAAACACTAAAGAAAAAACTTTAGACAACATAACTTTATTACATATAGCTTTTAAAAAAACTCCCTTTCCTATAAATCAGAAAAACTCAATGGCAGAAATATTACGTATATGAGATGTTGTAGTTTTAAAAATTAATGAATTAATTATGTTTGGTTTCATACTGAATTTCTTTGTTGTACTGTATTTTAAGTTGGGGGATTTTATTACTAGAAATATAGCAAAAAATGAAGCAAACATTTCAAAATGTTTGCTTGGGCCAATGGCTAAGTTTACTTACAGGAATTAATAGGCCTATTTTTAGACTTGGGTCATAGTCTGCAAATATGTTTCACTCTTCTCAACTGTTTTTGCTCCAACACATACACACCCCCACAGATTCAGTTTGGTCAATTATATTCTGAGCAATTTGTCTATGGGAAATTTAAGCTAAATTAAGAGACACCAGCTCACCTAACATGTGTGTTTTGGGCAGGACGAGGTGTACCGAGAGACTCTAAGCCATGCAGAAACATTCCAGGACCTTCTTACTTCAAGGCAACAATTGTAACTACTCACACTTCTTAAACAACCTTTTATTTAACTTAGTAAGTTGCGATGTGCAAAAGCCTGAATCATGCAAGACAGTGATTCTTAAAGAACAGAGCTGGGAATCCATAGTTTTGTCTTTTTTTCTATCACATAAATTCCTTTTATGTGAATTTTGAAGAACTCTTTGTCTCTATTTTGGTTTCAGCTCATAGTGGAGAAGACCACAGACTTCCCCTCTGCTGAGTTCTCTCTGGTGGAGGATGTGGCTCTGCATTTCACCTGTTTGATGGACAGGCTGAATGAGCAGCGCCTCTTCCAGCCTGACCTCTGTGACGTGGACATCGTGTTGGTGCGCCAGCGCAGCACCTTTCCTGCCCACAAAGGAGTGCTGGCAGCCTACAGCCCCTTCTTCCACTCTCTTTTCGCCCAAAGCAAACAGCTGCGGCGGGTGGATCTGTCCCTGGATGCCCTGACCTCTCAGGGCCTCCAGCAGATCCTCAACTTCATTTACACCTCCAAGCTGCTGGTGAGCAGCAGCACCGTCCGTGACGTGTTGAACGCTGCCACCGTGCTTCAGATGAGCGACATCGCGGCGTCCTGTCGAGATCTCCTCAGCAGCCACTCGCTGAGAGCCACCTGCAGAGAGATGGCCAATCAAGAAGGGTTCGACCCAGCTGAGATGCCTCCCTGCCAGCTGTACCGGGAGATCAAGCAGGAGTCTGAGCTTGGCAGGGTCTACACGAGAGAAGGCAGCAGCCTGTTCTCCATCAGAGTGGAGGAGGTGGGAAAGATGGCTGCCCAGACAAAGCAGTACTATCAGAAAGAGGAGGGTCCAGGAGGCGGGGCCAGCACGGGTGTGGCCACTCTCTGTAAAGTGGAGGGCTGCGGAGAGGAGTCAAAACCACCGGATGGTCACACCACCTTCAACAGAGATCAGATCATTGTTGAAGTCAACCTCAACAACCAGACCCTGAACGTCTCAAAGGGATCCAATGGAAAATCTTCCACAATCACAGAACCCATGTTTGGCCGTTGTCATGAAAACGAGAGAGACTCTGAGGATGATGAGGACAATGAGATGGAGAATGGTGACGGACATGAAGAGGAGGGCGATGAAGATCTAAAGAGGACAGACATACTGGGGCATACCAGTGGAGAGGAAGATGAGGAGGACGAGGAGGAGGAGGAGAACACCCTAAACATTCCTGGACTGGAGCAGCCCACCGTAATGGATCGACCTCGCCGGGGAACCAGAGCCTTAGCCCTGGTGGGCACCACTGCTATGCGTCAGACGCTCGCAGAGGCCACCCTGACCAATCAGCGACAGGGCGGGAAGAAGGCACTGGATGCAGAGGGCCTAGGTCAGAAGGTCAGGCTGGAGGAAAAGCAACACTTCCCGTGTAAAAAATGCCCTCGCATCTTCAACAACCGCTGGTACCTGGAGAAGCACATGAACGTCACGCACAACCGCATGCAGATCTGCGACAACTGTGGGAAGCGCTTCCTGTTGGAGAGTGAGCTGCTGCTGCACCAACAGACGGACTGTGAGCGGAGCATCCAGGTATGAACTGTTTACGCTCTCACCTTTCAGAGCTCAGATTATGGGGAAGTGGAAGGAAAAGCAGAACTGGTTTGATCGAGACAGGGCAATGTTTATTTTTGCAAAATGGAGAGTGTCTGTGAACATAAATCTTCAAGCCTTCCAACAAATTCTTGGTTAGACTTTTAATCCCTCAAACATGTCAAACCCTAATAAACCCAGTAATCACAACATCTCCTCTTCTTCGTTGTGTGCTTTGAAAGTGTGTGACCTGTGGAAAGGCTTTCAAGAAGCTGTGGTCGCTGCACGAGCACAACAAGATTGTCCACGGCTACGCGGAGAAGAAGTTCTCATGTGAGATCTGCGAGAAGAAATTTTACACCATGGCTCACGTCAGGAAGCACATGGTCGGTGAGTGACACTGCCATCAACTATCTCCTTGTGTCGCCTCGTTCCCTTGTGTACTTTGGGCTTCCTCCTCTACAGCTTTTTAATTGTTAGGCAGGATTTACTTTGGGTGTTGCTTTCCTTTTCCACTTTTTTTGAAGGATAAGCATCTTACTTTCCCAGACTGCTTGTGTACATCCATCCAAGAATATCTTGCATATATTATTTACAGTGTCTGTAAAAACTATTCACTCCTTGGATGTTTTAACAAATCAGTTATGGTTAACAGATTTTAATAAAAAAAAAAGGAATAAAAAAAAAATCCTTCAATGTTAAAGCAACAACTGATTTCTACCAAAATGATGACAATTAAATATAAAGCATAACATTAGAGTTTGCATAAAAGTCACCCCGTTGAAGTTAGAATTTTATAGATGCACCTTTAGTGTAGAGTCTGTGAGTAGGTCTGAGTCAGACTTGCACTTCTGGATGGTGAAGTTTTACTCACTTTTTCCATCCAGAACTGTTTGAGCTCTGTCAAGTGTAGCCACAAATTCTCTATCGGATTTAGGTCTGGGTGTGTTTTTAATGTTTGTGTATTTCGTTGTTTGTGTAGCCCATACGAAGGACATGCCGTTTACCTGTGAAACGTGTGGAAAGTCATTCAAGCGCAGCATGTCCCTGAAGGTCCACTCTCTGCAGCACTCAGGAGAGAAACCCTTCAAGTGTGAGGTTTGAGATCCCTTTTTCAGTGCTGTAGGAGTTTTTAAGAGTTGTAAGAAATGACTATGGTGGTGAAATCCAGCTTTTCTAGTTTTTTATTACAGCTCCCTTAGTACAAAAAGGATCCCAATTATTGCAGCTTTTGCCTGCAATAACTGGCAAAAGCTGTTATTGCAGCTTTTGCAATAACAAAAAAATCCTATTTTACAGTAGTCCATCAAAAACAGCCTCTAATCTGATGTTGACCATATTAGTTGGATTGAGCACTGCCTCCTCCAGAAGTGATTTTTAGAAGATTGATCAAGTGTGTCATTTCAGAGCTGCAGCGAGCGCTTCCAGTACAAATACCAGCTGCGTTCACACATGAGCATCCACATCGGACACAAGCAGTTCATGTGTCAGTGGTGCGGAAAGGACTTCAACATGAAGCAATACTTTGACGAGCATATGAAGACGCACACTGGTAAGTCACCTTTGCCACACTTTTAAAGTTTTTATTGTATGCATTGCTCATTCAGAACCTTGTTTGGTTTGTCTGAAAACTGAGATCTTTGTCCATTCCCCTTTGCACAATAGCTCATGGCCCATCTGACTGGATGGAAAGTGTCTGTGAACATTTGCAACTCTTGCTGCAAATTTTCTCAAACGAATTTAGGTCTAAACATTTACTCTGATTAACATGTTTACTTCCTGAATTGCTCTGCTTTTAACTCCATCCATTTTCCCATTAACTCTTATCAGCCCTTTAACAGCAAACACCACCATGTTGAGAGTGATGTTCAGTGTTACGGTACTAATATGTATCCTGTCGCCAGATTCTCAGAGCTGTGAATCTTAACCACTCCTTCAGTTACCATGAGCCTCCTTGTTGCTTCTCTGATTTGTGTTCAATTTAAATCCTAATGAAATATGTTGAAGGTTGTAGTTGTGGCAAAATGTTTATCAAAACTTTTGCAAGCCACTATAGAAACACACTTAACAGTAAATACTAATCTTGAATAAAAGGCGGGGGATAAATAACCCTTTCTAATTAGACTCATTGGACATTTCTTCAAGTTATTTAAGGGTTTAATCTTTAATGTAATGTTTAAGATGCATGACACAGCTCTGGTGTCCTTTTATTCTTCAGGAGAGAAGCCGTACATCTGTGAGATCTGTGGGAAGAGCTTCACGAGTCGGCCCAACATGAAGCGCCACCGCCGCACCCACACCGGAGAGAAGCCGTACCCCTGCGAGGTGTGTGGTCAACGCTTCCGCTTCTCCAACATGCTCAAGGCCCACAGGGAGAAGTGCTTTCACGTCACCAGCCCCATGGTGGTCCCAAACTGCGGTGACCCCCTCGGCCTCGACCTGCCCCTCGTCTCTCCTGCCGCGGACTCTTCCGGTCCAGCGCAGCTGGGAACGCCAGCCTCCGCCGCCTCCAGCCCACAGCTCCTCCACAGCACCCAGCTGTCTCTCTCCCTGCTGCACCCCATTGGGGGCCTGGCTGCTGCCTCACATTTACCCCCACCGCCTCCCTTGTTCTCTGCTGGTAGGATGAACTCCAATAACTAACAAATTTCTGTAGCATTTAAAGCACTTTGTTTGGCTTCTCCTTGTTTAAGAGCAGACTCGCAGCGGGAGATTGACATTTACACAGAAGACAAAACTGAAAAAAGGCTAGACATAGACCTCGTAACAGACTCTTTCATCTGCATAAATAAGAAATTATTTTTTACTCAGCTGAATACAGTTATATAACCTCAAAGTCCTATCTGACTTATCCCATAACTTTTACACCACACTTACAAATCCAGAGTTTTGCACAACAAATAGATTGTAACATCCTTTACCAAATAACTGTTACACATGCTCATAAAGGATGAGAGTAAAATATTTTTGTTCTCTGCCAGGATGTAGCGATCAGTTCCAGTCTGACCCAGCAATAACCAAACGCTCATTTTGACTTTGAACATGTACCCGTTTGTGACGTCACCAATAACCAAACCTGTAGCTCCGTTGCTATGGATAAGTAATGTAATATAGCGTTTATAATCGATCCTGCACCTTACATTTGCCTCTTGTGACATTTAATATGTACTCCTGTTTTTTTTTGTTTTTTTTCTGGTTGTGGTTGGGTGATTCGTGGCTTTAGTTTCAAAAGACATTAGAGAGGCTACAATGTGTGTAGTGGAGTGAGTGTGTGTTGTTGTTTTTTTTGTCTGTGCTGGTGTGTTAGAGTGATCTGTGAAACAGAACTGAGAGTCTTCAGAACAACAAATTCACACTTGAGCTTCCACAAAGTCAGCAGATGAAGATATCCGCGACTCTTATGTTCGGCTTCCATTAACCATCCCAACTCTCTTACAGGTCTGACTATTTATGTACACTGTCTTGCAAAACCATTCACTCCTGTTGAACTTTTTTTTCACATTTTGTGTTGCAACCACAAATTTTAATATATGTTTTTCGTTTATTTGATACTCCAACACAGAGTAGTGCGTAAGTCTGACGTAGAAGGAAAATGATGCATGATTTTCTCGGTTTTCTTACTCTTACAAAAAGTGTTTTTCCTCACTGAAAGCCTTGTTCAACCACCTCTCACTGTGGTTTCAGCTGAAAGTCTTTTGGAGTTTGTGTTCATCAGCTTTACACCTCTAGAGATGGTAATTTGTTCATTTTTCTTTGCAAAAAAGCTCAAGCTCAGTCAGATTGGGAGGAGAGTGTCTGCAAACAGCAATTTTGAATATTCTCAATTTCATTAGGCCTGGAGTTTGGCTGTGCCATTCTAATACATGAGTAAGCTTGGACTTTAAACATTTCATCGTTGCTCTGACTGTATGTTTAGGGTTGTCTTTCCCAGCCTCAAGTCCTTTGCTTCCTCTCACATGCTTTTCTCAAAGATATCCCTGTATTTTGTCCGTTTTCCCATCAGCTCTGACCAGCTAACTTGTCTCTGTTGAAGAAAAGCATCCTCACACTATGTGTTACAGTCAGGATGGTGTGTTCAGGGATGTCTAATGTTGGAGTTTTTATTGCGTGTACCTTTGGACATTTACGCCACAATGTTTGGTCTCATTGGTCCACCTACTTCAGTATGTAGTCTTCATGCTGTTTCATACATGGTACACTGCAAGCATGGCTTTATATGACTTCCTCTTTTCACTCTTCAATGGGACCATATTCTTTGAGTGCTAGACTATTAGTTCTGAGGTCAACAGAATCTACCACCTGAGTTGTGGCTCTCTGCAGCACCTCCACAGCCTTCTCTTATTAATGCTCTCCTCGTCTGGTCTGTCAGATTAGTTGGATGGTCATGTAAATTTGTGGTTGTGAAAGCAATCGGTTGCACTGGATTTTATTTAGAGGTGTCAGAGTGAAAGGTCCCACATACAAATACATGCCACACTTTTCAGATTTTTGCTTGTAAAAAAATAAATAATAATTTTTAGGTCTATCACTATAAATCAGCAATAAAATATGATGCAGTTTGCTGCTATGTTGTGCCAATTCATGATAAAGTTCAATACTTCTGCAAGGCACTGTACATATAGTCAGAGATGTAAGACAATGGGGCATTTTTCTGTGACTGCTAATATACTAGGTCCAAAACCTCATGTACTCAAACAGTATAGTTGTACTTGTATATCAAATTCTAATGTTATTAGTAAAGTTGAATACTGTTTATTCCTTCAGAAAGGAAATTCAGAGAAGTTTGCTCGCAAAACTAAATGTGTGCTTTTAATCCATAGATGATTGAACTCAAATAGTAAATGATCAAATCCCAGAAACAACAACCCAAAGCCTAGGTCTACTAAATGACATTAACTGTATATATTTTGTTAAACAATAATTTGTAGCTACAAATTAAAGTTATTGACTTGCAGTACAATACATTATTAATAAAGTAAAGATCATTATTAAACGATTGCTAAAGGACTAGTTTTAAAGTATATGGAGAGGGTTTTTGTTGCTTCTTACTCAGAGTTTAAGTTAGAAAGTTGACGCCACTCAAAGAAATATTAATCATTTTTCATACTTGATGTTAATTGGTACATCATTTCTAATTAAGCTCTTATATTAATTTCCAACTATTTATATATGTTTGGGAATGCCAAATCTTCAATTCTATTCAGTGCCTACATCTGGAAGTTTCTCTGAAGTAAAAGAGTAAATTTCTCCTGCACTATGCTAGTTTGTTAGCTTCCCCCTGTTAAAAATGCTAAAATGTCAAATTTATATAATATATTGAAGGAATCCTTTAAAAATGTAAGGATGGCCCTATCTTTTTCAGTGTAGAAAAAACTCTAGCTCAGCCTCTTGCTTTGAAGATTTATTTTTACAAGCAGTAACATTTTGGAAAAGCTCTTCCGATTTCTGCGAAGGTTCATTTCTGCAATTTTTGAACCCAGATTTTCCATTCCAAAAACGAATTTGTTCATAAAATAAATTATGCACAGAACAGCAACTACATTACTTTAGTTGTTGACGAACAACTGTTTCCTATCTTACTATATATTTTGGGGTATCATAAAATGTGTTTATGTGGGTCTAAATATGATCAAATGAAAGGCTTGGTTTTGTCATGGCTGTGAAGTTTGTGTGCTGTTGATGCGCTCTTGTTCTGAACAATGCATGTGTATTGGGATCAAAGGTGTGGATTTCACTGTTCTGCAGCGTCGGAATAGCGTATGTTACTTTTGCTGTGATGTCACCCTGTCAGGGTTTTTTGTTGTTATTTTTGTTTTAATCCCCTGAAGAATCAGTTGTCCAGCTTGGGATGAGTTGAAATTTGCATATGTGCAATATTAATATATGGACTTTCAGAGTTGTGACACTTAAGCCCAGAAATGTTTCAACACGTCCAAAAAATATCCATCGCAGCTTGGATCAGAGATCAAATCATGCATGCTACAGTATCAGATGCTTAGACAAACAAAACCAGAGTGTTTTTTTCCTCTCTTTTTTTTTCTCCATCTACAATACCATCTCCTATACGTCAATAAAATGCAAGCCTATCTGGAGCTACAGAAAGGTGAGGCTGTATGGAGCTTAGTCAATTTTCACCTTTGCGTGAGCTTTCCAGTTGCTTTAGTTAGCAGGTTTGAGTGGCATTGAGCAAATCATAAGACTGAAAGCTTTAAGTGGAATAAGAATTAACCCCATAAAATTCGGTGTCATAATTGGCAAGTGTCTGAGTTCAGTTAATGCACTCCTACTCACTTTATGTATATGCTGTAGTCTTAGTGTTGCTTCCCCTTGTATATACTGTTCAGATGTGGATGTACATGGTTTTTCTTTTTTTTATGTTTACATAGAGAGAGCTGAATGTGTTTTCAGGTAGGTACGACGGAAAGACAATTTTTTTAATGTTTTCTGCCTATGTTTTTTTTTTTTTTTTTTAATTCAGAAACAAAACTGAGTCCTTTTGGTAAAATATCACATCAGCCCAAGATTTGTGTCTTTCATAAGCCAACATGAGGAACATATTTGGACATTATTTAAATAATGGTGCTTTTTTTAAAATCTTCCTACATACTCATCTGTTGTTTTTTTTTTGTTTGTTTGTTTTTTGCATTTCGATTTTTTTATTTTGTACAGGGTCTAGTCTAAGATTGCCCCTTTAAAATTAGAGCTTCCATATTTTAATTTAACTCAATTATATTCTGGCTCTAATAAGATCCAGTTCAACCTTAGTGGACAATTAACTTGGATTTTGCAACAAAGCAAAACATCTATCAGTTTAAAAGTTGAAATGAACTTTCCTGTCTTTGAAGGTAGACATATAAAAAATATTTTTTTCTTCTTAAAAACTAAATATGCCACTTAAAATGTCTATATTCGTTTCGACTACCAAGCATTCAGTAGGAAAATTAATTGCATAAGCTTTAAAGTTATTTAAAGTTATACATCTTAATATGTACTGTGTCTTGTAAAAGTATCCATAGTCCATGGGCCTATACTTATTTTGTCATGTTACAACCACAAGCTTTTGCATTTAAATAGGATTTTACTTTGGTAATAGATCGACATGTAAGCCAAAAAGTTCAAATTCAGTCACAACTGACTCGAGCACCTTGTTTCATGTTCACTGCTTTCATGGCATGTGACAAGTTGCAAACTGAACTGTTTATGGCTTTCTTTCAGCAATGTGTTTTTTTTTGTATTTTTTTATCAGACTGGTGAAGCGCATGACTAGTATTGTCAATAGATTCCTCAAACTGAGTTGTCGATCGCTGCAGCTTCACCACGGTTACCATGGGTGTCTTCTCTGATTAATACTTTAATCACAGAAAAACTTTATTTATATTAAGGTAAAATGGGTTGAACTGGATTTTATCTAGAGGTTTCAGAATAAAGGGGTCAGATTGCAAATACACACACCACACTATGACATAAAATCAAAATAAAGGTATTGAAGTTTTTGGTTGTAACATGACAAAATGTGAAAAATATTTGGAGTTTATACGAATGCGGAGCAGCATATCGTGGCCTCTGACTGTTAAGTTCTGGTTCTCTGTTGTTGCTGTTTATTACATCACAATCTGTCTGCAGATTTTGCTAAGATCTTCTGAAAGCTGAGAACACTCTCTTGTTTCTGCTATAGAAGCAGTATCGCAAGAGACATTACTGACATGCTGTTTGTGTATTTGCCTTACAAATGGTGGGATTTCTACATTTTTTGTGTTAAGCATAGTAACTATAGCTGACAGATAAATTGTGATGAACACTACTGATTTATGCACTTTGAATTCCTTTGCCACACTTGCCAACAAAGGGGGCATGTATGCAGACACAGGGTGAAAACAAGTTGCAGAAATTTGTAAAGATGGAAATGCACACATCCTTTGCAGTTTTTTTTAAGTGTAGCTAATTTTGATTTCTAAATGCACAAAGGATAAATTGACACAAATGAGTATTAAAGCCTCAAAAATCACAGAAAATTGTATGTTACTTGGAGTGTTTCAGACAAGCTTAAGCCTATTTTGTTATTTGTGATGTTGCCATCCAACAAGGTAAAAAGTAAGAAGAGTTCAGTTCAGTTAAGATGATCGGTAAGTTTATTTTTGTTATCAATGAAAAATAACCTGATGCAATTTACCTTAAGATAAAAAAGCCTAAACATGAGTTTATTTTTATGTAAGTTGCCTAATTGAGTAATGGGAATTATATTAATTCTAACAGCACTTTATTTTCTTCTTCAGCTCCATAGAGTTTTAAAGTTGACATAGTAGCATTTATTCCACATAAAAAAGCTGATACAGTGTGTGTGCGCACATGCGTGTCTGTATACCAAAATATTATAGGAAATAAGAAAAATTCTTCTTGAATTAAATGTGTCCTTGGCAGGTTCCTTAGACACTGAATTTTAACAAAACTGGTTTGGAAGTACATCACACAATACTTATTTGGAATGGGATTATGAAATGAGATCGGAATAATTAAAAACCTCTTGAAATACTATAAATCCATCAAACTGCATTTTATCTTTCATGTTGTAAGTGAATGATATAATGTGACAGCAGTTTTATGGCTTAGTTGGAAAATGTGTTGGAAAAACTGTGGAGAAAGGCTAAAATGTCTTTTTATATATATATATATTTTAATCTCATCCAGGACAGAGTGAGCAAATCATATTGCTGTAGACGACAACATTTGTTGGTTATTTTTATTTCTTGTTAATTTAAGAAGCTACTCTTCCCTAAAAACATTTAGGGAAGAGTATGTGTTAAAAATTGAAGTAATCATTTACGCAATTCTATCTGTTCCTTATTCTCTACTTGTAAGTTATGCTGAAGATATCCAAAGTATGAAGGAAAACGAAATATGTTTCATATTTTAGATTTTTTTTTTTTAAAGTTGTCACCTTTCGCTTTGATTACATTTTTTCACACTGCAATTTCTCAATTCATTAGGTATTATCCTGAACTGGTTTTAATTCACTATATCAGAAATCACTCAACTAAGTAAAGAGAAAGTATTGTCCATCGTTGAACGTCAGAAAATCTGAAAAATGTCAAGTATTGTTGCAAAGACCATCAAACACTGATGAAACTTGTTCTCAAAAGGAATCCCTGTGAGGAATGGAAGACAAATAGTTGCCTTTACCCAAGGGTTGACTTCTATATGCATGGTTCATACTGTAAACCATTGTGGTGGAGGAGATACTGTGATGGTTGGGGTGCTTTACTGGTAATATTGCTGGTAATTTATTTAAAATCCAAAAGCACACCTAGCCAGATTTATTAGAATACCGTTCCATCCCATCTGGTTTCTGTTTACGGTAGTTGGACCATTGCTAATTTTTCAAAGAAAAGAAGAAAGACTTAAAGACACCTCCAGCCAATATAAGGGCTATTCGGGGTTCCTATGAAGGAACCCCTTAATCGGTTTTCTTAATCAGGAAACCGATTAAGAAAACACCAAACGTGTACAAACTGCTCATCAAAATCTAAAATAGAAAACACTTTGTCACGACACAGTTTTTCCTTCATAGTTTGGATGCTTTCTGTATTAATACACAATGTAAAAAAAGTGAGAAAAACTATTTTGATGGTTGTATATTATCCTAGAGCTCTTCTGTTCTGCTGGTTTTAGATGCAACAATTGTCCAACACACCTGAATTAAATGAATGGCTCATTACCAGGTCACTGCCAAACGTGATGACATGCTTAAGAGGTAATTTAAGAATTTGATTTAGGTGTTTGAGCAGGGTTGCATCTAAAAAATACCGGATGGTCGATCTCAAGGACTAGGATTGGAGACCCCTTTCCATCAACTTTGGAAAAGAAATCAAACAAATACTTCTTGCTCTTTTACTCTTTGTCATTTTAGTGGTTCAACATTAGTTCAAAACAACCTGTGATATAAATGCATCGTTGAACTTGGTGTGTTTTGTTTGACATTTCTCTCACATTAAAAGTAAACACAAATGCCAAAAATGTTTAGGAAATTATGCAACTGTTGCATCCTTTGTCAGAATTGAGGGTTTTTGCTTCCATTTATTTTGGGGTGAATACTGGGTTGAAGAGAAAAGGAGGCACATCTTAAATGTATTTTTGGTGGGAGTTTGTCTTGTTTTGTGTTAAAACTACCCATGAAATGGGCTTTTTTTTAATGTGTTTTGGATTTTGCAGATCTGGGTAATTTTCCCCTTCCACTGATTTGATCCTAAATTTTGTATGGTTTCCTGTTTACTGCCTGTAAATTTTTTTTTTTGTACTCATGCACCTTTACATCTAAGTTTATTTCTATGGGTATTTTAAAGAATTGTGGAGGTAATTAGTCATAAAAATATTTCACGGCATATCTTCATAACATTTTGTTTTATACCCCATTTTACTGGATTTGATTCTGACCCGCAGTTGGTCAAGGTAATGCCAATAAAATATGGAAAATAAAGACCAAAATAATTATGATTGACCTCTTAATGATGGATATTTTTCCTAGTAAAGTCATAAAATATCTTCTTCTTACATTAGACCAAAGGAAGAATTTAGAAAATGTTACCAAAGTTAGTACAGGAACAAAATATCACCCCAGAGGATATAAATGCACATGGTTGGTGTGATGCATCTCATGGCAGAGATAACATGTAACCCAGAAAAATGAGTATGAACAAACAAAACTACTAAGCAAAAAAAGGGGAAAATGACCAGTGCCTGGGTCAGCTGCTAAAGAAATGTGTCCAAAAAATATTTTGATTTTGTGGCCTTTCCTCTATTGCTTGGAAAAGGGCCACATCTAAAGTCATTACGAAAACTCTTGTTGGATGTTGAAGAAAAAGTATTGTATGAAAGAATTTAGTGGTATATTGTGGTCTGTTTGCCTGTCTTTTTTTCTGTGTTTATGCACATTTTTTGTTATATTTTAAATGATTATTTCCTCCATATTTGTTCAAATATTTGGAGCCTCAAAACTGACTAAACTGAGTTGGCTATTGAATTAAGAAAGAGATTACACAAACGTAATAATTTGTATGTTTGCTTTTGGTATTTGTCTTTAGACCTTTTTATCTGCCTTAACCTATTATATTTTCAGCTATGTATAACATAGAAATTAGTCTATGTTATAAAATAGACTAATTTTATAACATATAACATAATTGAATTATACTATTCAATTATAGTAGGAGAATGACTTCTATTATAATAAAATATATTTACAATTAAATCAGTTGAGGCAAAATTATACATATTAAAATTATTTTAATACTACATGATAATGTAGATTAAAAGGGAAAAAATATGCTAATAAATTCGATTTCACATCATTTAGAATCACAATCAAAATTTGCTAATAATAATACATGCAATTTCTGTTGTAATTTCCCGATGATTGGTAAAAAAAAAGAAGCTAAAATTAGGTAAATAGTGAAATAATAAAAACAAAGCCTTAGTTTTAATGTGATGGTTCACTTAAATCTAGCTAAACACTCCTGAATGCCAGCAGTGGTAAATGCTAATTTTGTTCATTAGCTTGTTAGCTGAAATATTGCCAGCAATGCTAATGTTAGCACTGCAGCAGTCCAGAGGGATACAGCTGGACAGCACTTGTAATATTTTAATAGCTTTTTATACTTTTATGTTTTGTCATTAATTAGCTAGGACAAGATGAGACACTTTCATACTTTTTAATAGGCCTGACCAACCTCAAAATGCATATCAGCATAATTTTGGGGATCATGTTCAAAAAGAGAGAAGAGATTTAGTTTTGTCAGCTTTGGAGCTCCTTTGACAACTACAATGTTTTAGTATTTTTTATTTTTATTTTTTTACATGAGAACCTTTGATTAGCTGCTTTAAGATTGTATATCTCATCCAAACCCATCATTGCCCCTCAGCCAATACCACCATATTTAAATCTATATATACCTTCAAGTATATTTCCAGCACTTATTGCTAACACAGCATTGAGAAATTATGAAATGTATTATTAATTGCTGATTCTCTGCTCTATAATGTTAACAGTACAATATGTATTGGGTGATTCTGGTATTCACAACCCATGTGTAGACAGTAGTTGTCCAATTCAGCTATAATAACACAAAAACAGTACAAGGACATTAGAGTCTAGAGGTGCTAAAGACAGTAGGGTGTATTTTTTGTTCCTTTTATTGTAATATTGACAAGTGTTAACTGTCTGTAACACAGTAGAGCATTATGAAATCATTTCAATATTAAACAATATAGATATTATGTGCATGTCTTGTGTTTGTTTCTATGCATACTCTTCTGTTTGTGCATTGTTTTATTGCTTGTTGAAAGAAGCAGGGATTTTGACTTTGCTGCCCTCTATTGGGCAGTAAACATTTGTCTCAAGGAAGGCTTCAGCTTGGTTTTATAATTTTTATTCAGTTCAGTGAAACAATGTAGATTGTACTGATATAAATGTTCAAATCACCGTCCATCACTTGCAGAAACACATACAAAAATTTCATTGCAGAAAAAAAATATATTATACCACAGTGCTAATTAGAAAAGCCCCAACTCTGTGTGAAAATCAAATGAACATGTTACTACCAATCTTTCATTAAATCCTAATGTCTTTGATAATGAATGTGCCCCAGAAAAGTGTAAAAATGGTGCAATTATTTCCAAGTCAATTTCCATTGAGATACAGGAAGTGTGGAGAGCTTCACATCTTGGTGAGGCGCAGGGTGTTCAAGCGGACCCCCAGTACTGTGGCCCCAGAGGCATACTGAATTTCTCTGAGAATCCCGTTCCACTTCCTCTCCGTCTCACTGTACCTGCGAAGGTTTTATAGAAGAGTAAAGTTGGGTTGAGTGACATCCTTAATTGCTTTTTTTTTTTGGCTAAACAGAGAATCATACTTCTGATACTGAGCTCATCTCAGTTTCCAGATTTAATTTAAAGGCAGTTCTCAACTATTTTTGCAGGGCAGAATAATTTAAGGAATTTTATATTGAGAAAAATTGCACCTCCAAACGTCAGTCGTCTCTTTGGGAAGAACTTCATCACTGTCTTCTAAAGGCATCATGGCAAAACCTCCCACAGCGTAGAGAGAACCAGCCAAAGATACAAGACTTAGAGAGCTTCGCTCCTGAGGAAATGGCTCGAAATCTGACCACCTGACCATATGAAAATAACAGGCATACATAAATAAACTCACAGTTAAAATGGCTGTTTAAGAAAGAAAAAACAGCAGTGATGACAATGTTCTAGGTCAAATTGACTTAGAAGCTTTATATAATGTTACCCCTTTGTTTTGGTGAAAATAGTCTGTTTAAATTGAATCATATCTGCCGCATTTTATACAGAAATATGTACTTAAGGTGGTGCCCATTAAAACTGCTAAAAGTTTTTATACAGAATCTTTTACAATTAATTTCAAGCCATTGATAAATGTTTGATTCTTTTTTTTCTCTAGATAAATGATTGAGTGAATGGATAAATGACAGATTGTAGTGTAAATCACTTTAGAGTCCTCAGACTTGATAAGGCGCTAGCTGTACAAGTGTAGACCATTTGCCATAAGGACCCCTGCTAAACCAACATGCATACACAAATATTAATAATTTTGTCTTATTTGTTATTTTTAATCAAAAATTTAATTCAACATATTTTATAAACAGACATTTTATATGTTGTAAAGAGAAATAGGGCTGAAGTTCTCAAAATTATTAGTTCGCTGAAAATGAACCACCTATTTTAAACATCTGAATTACAACCTGAAGAAATAAAAAAACAGGTTTCAAATAATGACAGCATCAAGGAGGAATGAGTTCTCCAAACCAATCTGGCCATCATGTAATTGGTCCCTAAAGCTAATCATCGGTAGCAACCCATTGCAGCAGCAGCTGTCAACAATGTTTTATATTTTTATCATAAACTGTCTGCTTAAGGTTCTCCAGTCGTTTCTTAGTTGGATTTTGGACTCGGTGTAGAGCTCACGTGTTGGTAGCGATGTCGTACGCCTCCACTGTGTCTGTCAGGCCGTCGTCGGTCACGCCTCCTGCTACATATATTTTGTCTTGATGGAGAGTGGCTCCGAATAAGGAGCGTGCCGTCTTCATTGGAGCAAGCTCTTTCCATTCAAACCTCTTGACATCATATGAACACATCCTCTTCAGGCAGTTCCTTTTTTAACATATAATAGCGCAGTAACTTTTAGGGTTTCCTGTGTTACTTTTATATGGTCTTTTATATGGAGTGATTGTAACACGCCGATTGCAACATATACTCACTTGTCGTCTCCCTTTCCTCCTATCACATAAACAACATCTTTGTGTGATACGGCTGAATGTCCATAAACTGGGTAAGGAATTGACTCGGACTCACCCCATTTGAATGATCTGTGAATAATCAATGACAGAAGCAAGTGAAAACAGGCTGTTTTGAAAAATCAGCAAGAAATTATTTTACTTATAACTTACTGCCTGTCATAGACCAAAACTGTATCCAGTGTGCCCTCCTTGTCTTTCAGTTCCTTCCCTCCCAGAACGAAGATGGAGTTCTCACCTTCGGCCATCCCAAACAAGAACCTCGGAGTCGGGAGGGGAGGCATCCCAAGCCAGTCGGTACTAACAGGATCATACTGCAGTCAGAAATATTTACAAATGAGCTCTATAGTTAAAGGTAGAGGCTGGTTGTTTTGTTTCTTGGCCACCTTGTACATTTCCTTTCGATCATTTTGTACTCAACTTTTTCTACTCTTATGCAACTCTAGTAAATAACATCCACTATCAGGACCTCCGTCAGTTAGTTTGGTTTCATGTGGACTCAAAGTTTTTAATATTTTACGAGTCCTGTTCCTCAAACAGACATCAGAAATAAAATAAAAATTAGATTTAATACACAATTCTTAGAAAATAAAAATGTCTTGTATTTTAGATGTAAACTTCTGAATTTGAAGTAATAAAACTTTCATTGTTTTCTCAAAGAATAGAAATAACTTTAGCAATTCTAACTAATCTCTGACTTAGTCTTTTTATATTGTGTATTTTAATATATGGTCTCAACTTTGTGCTAAACCTCCATAATTTCATAACATCATTTAATGGTAAGATGTAAAATGTTTTTGTAACAGTAAAATAGCTTTTTTTTCTTAAATTAATCAGATTCCAGATGTTACATATTTAGCAACTTTATAATGTCTCATATATTTTTAGAACAGCTTTCATACCTGCAGGAAGTAGGAGCACAGAGGGTCCTCCTTGTTCTCTTCATCAACAAATAATCCTCCAATCACAAAGATCTGGTTCTCCTTGGTGACCAGGCTGACATGGTTCTTGGGAACCTGCGTGGAAACCGACGCCATGAAGCAGTCGTTGCCTGACGGGTCGTACCCCACAGCGCCGGTGTCGTTCACCATCAGTATTAGGTCCTTGACAAACATCCCAAATCGCAGGTTATCATTTAGAATAGCCGGTAGAAGATTTTCTTCATCCTCTTTGTCTTCAGTTTCTCCATCTTTCGCTGCCCCTCCCTCTTCCTTTTGGCTTTTTTTAATCTCTGGCATTTTCCCCCCTCGAGCGTCCTTGACCAGCTTCAGCTTCAGCTGAAGCTCTGGATTAGCAGAGATGAGTTGGTGTTTCTCCACCTTTTCTTTCAGGTAATCGTCTGTGACAAGACGCAAACGAACACAGTCCAGCAAATCTGGGAGTTCTTTCTCTCTGCTCTCGGTGTCCCGGCACACCCATCGCATCAGAGCCTCGAAAACAACCTCCTCCGTCTCCACGTTCAAGTTGTCATTCGTCAAAATGGCTGCCACCTCCGTCGCGTTAAGCTGGAGGAAGTCTTCATCTTTGGAGATGAGCTGGAAACGCTCGCAGGCATAGTTCCGGGCGGAGACAGCCAGCCTGGGGCAGTCCAGCATCAAACCGAGCCTGAAGATAGCCAGGCAATTGCTGAGGCTGAGGCGCTTTTGTAAGAAAGACACGCAAACAGTGAAAATTGAAGGAATCTGGTACATGTTGGCAACAGCAAAGATGTCCTGGACGTTCTGCTCTGTGACATTGATCTTGGAGGTGTACAGGTACTTGAGGATCAGACCGATGACACCGGGCTCAACGTCCTCCAGCACGATTTCTCTCTTTTTGCTTTCATCCAGGTCAGACAAAAAGATGGACCGGAAGTATGAGCTGCAGGCACACAGCACCAGGCGGTGACAAGGGAACTCCTTGTCTTTGATCTTCAGGACGCAGTCCACCAGCTTGTCGTTCTCCAGCAAATCATACAGGCCATCCTGGAGGAGAGTCTGCTGGTACAACCTGGGCTCATCCATGGGATTTATAGGCACAGCCATCTGAGACGTCTTTAAGATGACACAGATAAAGTAGAATCGGATCCTCTTTATTGCAGAGAATTTGGCTTTCCAGTCCAGAGTGGCTTTAGATGAACAGCGACCCTGCTCACCGGCTGAATCCTGGGACGGCCCGCTTTCTCAGCTGTCATGACCCTTCAACTGAGCTCCAACTGGAGGGTTATTTTTAGAGTGCTTGCCTGCTTTAAAGCTATGGGGGCTTTATTCGGGAACATTGCTGGAAATGCAATAACCCTGTCTCTGTCCGGCTTTCTTACCTCCCACTCACCCGCTCCTCTGGATAATCCGCCCACTCTCAAACAGCTGAGGCATATCTCATTGGAAGCATTTCCAACATAGCAAACTGTGATACTTCATGAGGCCTCTGTGGCCAATTCAACCTAGCCATGTCGTCATTGAGGTTGAATCTTATCCCAACTATCTCAACTGTGGTTGAAATTTAAGGCTAGATTTAAGTTGCCAAGAACAACAATTTCTAAAACTGCGTCCAAATTCAGAACTCTTGACGTCTTCAGTCCAAAGCTGATCTCTTGACAAATTAAATATTGTAAAACGAGTCCAGCAAACAAAATGTTCTGTATGTCAGACTTCATTCAGGTCATCTTTAATGATGCTGAAACTGGACCTGAACAACTGAAACGACCCCAGATTTTACACGGTCCCAAAAGATTTGCACAAGCGGTACCAGTCATTCTGGTACCGCTTGTACCAGAATGACTGGTATGAATTGGTGGAAGAGATCATCAATTCATCTCAATGCTCTCTTCCTTAAAATTCTGGAGAGACTTGTGATTTTTGTTGGTTTTAGTTATCTGGAAAGTTTTTTTTTCTGGAGTCACAGAAAGAGTCTACATTGTTTTAAGAAGCCACTCATGGCATCTGTTATCACCTCAAAAAATAATTCATCCACTTAAGTTTTGTGTTTACTGTAGAACCTTTTTAAAATCAAATGCTATTTTTTTTAACTGCTAGCCTATTTTTGGTTTATGTTCTATAGAAGCCCAGAATCCCTGTCCCAGTCTCAATCTTTAACAGTCTTTACCTATGTGTGTGTTTCACTTAGCCATTTCTATGGGCATTGGTGGCGATGGCGGTATAGCAGTTCGTCCCATAACCGGGTGTTGCTGGTTTGAACCCCCGCTTTGTCCGTCTCTGTGTCTTTGGACGAGACACTTCACTCGCTTTGCCTGCTGGTAGTGGTCACAGAACGCTTTACCTCTGCCAGACTGCTACAGGGCAGCTGTGGCTGCAATGCAGTAGCTTTCACTATGATGGGTGCTTTGGGGTCCTCTAGACTTTATAAAGCACAAGTAGCTACATGCTACTTACTTACCATTTCACATTTATATGAAACGTACTATCCTGCAGCCAGTTTGTGTTTTGCATATAGGTCAAAACATTTGATTTTGGTCTCATCTCACCCCGAGCACTTTTTTACACATTTTTGCTGGATCCTCTACATGGCTTCTGGCTACATGGTGACTACAAAAGGTTTTTTGTAGTCCCCCTGGTCCTCGTCGTCAACTGTCCTGCATGGCTTTGATGTTTCCGCACTCCAGCATAGCTGATTCAAGATGATTGAATTCTCTTCTGCAATTGTTACAGAAGCCTGTTAACCAATCATTCGGTTAAGCACAGTGTGCAGCATCAGGGAAACATGTAAAACATGCAGGACATATACTCTCCATATGTCATTTTTGCTGCTTCACCTTATAACTCAGTTTCATGAAGTGCACATATACATGTTGAAAATATTCTTCATGATCTGTGGATATCTGTTGCTTCCCCAGAAGCTCTCGGCAGTTTCTCTGATTATTGCTCTGGCTCTGGCTGGTTTCCTTACTGACAAGGTATTGCAAAGTCAGTGTGATTTCCTGAGTAGAAGTGAGGGTCGTTTGTGCAAAATCAGTTCAGTCTATAATGAATTCTAGTAAAAGATGATGGGAATGTCAGCAGCATAGGTTGAAAAACACAACCTCTTGCAAAGAAACCCTTTTTTGTTATTAAACAATTTTTTAAAGGCCAGTAAAAGCATCAGAAGTCACTGGTTTGTTTCCAGCAAGGGCTTACATATAAGATTCATGTGGGATTAAAAAGTTTTATTAACTGGTACTCATACAAGAAAAATCTTTTCATGTAGACATATAGCCACATACCACTTTATTCATACAGTTAAGTAGTAATTATGAGTGTCAGGGAAGTCAGGGCTTTCTTAGTCAGTAAATTTTTATAACTCCAGGACTGTACAATATGTTACAATAAATATGACTTAATGTTTTCCACTAACTATTAATAACCCCTTCCATATAAATACTCAGTCTTATTTACAGCCTGTGACTTCCTAGAATCATTAAAAATTCATTTTACAAAATCTAATTAGGACATAATGAAGCTTCTAATATTCTTGACTAGATGGTCTGTTAGTCTCTGAACCTTTTAGCTGAATGCCAAATTTCTACTCTGCTTTTTCTTTGCTGGAATCAGCCACTGCCGGTGGAGCAGCAGTGGGAGGACAGGTGGCGGTGGCAGCATTAAGAGGGGGGGCAGGAGGAAGTGGATCAGGGTCATCGATGAGAGCCTGTCTTCTCTCTCGTTCCTTAATCACTTGAATTAGGCAGTAGGTCACAAACATCACAATGACGGTAGTTATAGGGAAGCCTGGAGAAAGGAGAAGTTATAAATTAAAAACCATTAAAAAAAAAAAAAATCACAAAAATCTTTATGTTGCTAAAATAAGAGATGCACCAAGAAATGAACTGGTTACTGAAATTGGCCAGAATGTCCTTAAACCACCGCTGATCAGGAAGTGACTATCAGAAAATCTAACAGGGAACACATACCTAAGAAAAACCAGATTGCACCAATGATGGATGTTGTTACTGCTGAACTCAAAGTTTTGGAGTCAAGTGTTTGAAAGTAAAGTCAGAGGAAATACAGATTTAGGAAGTTTTTTAAAAGGAAAATTTTCATTGTTTGGAGGCTTATTAGCCATTTATTCAGACTGCTACCAAAGAGCAAGATGTCAGAAAGAGCAAATGGTCAATTTGATCATTTGCCATTTTGTGGTTTTAGGCCTTCTTACCTATTTGTAAACAACCACTGTCAAATCAGCCTTTGACAAGAATTCCTGACTCAAAAATCCAACATTTTACCAAATTTGTACCGTACCAGGTATACCAGTAGCACTCTTCTGTCTTGAAGTTATAACTGCTGGAAGAAGACTAATAGAGAGACATCTTTAAGGGGTAGTGGGATATTTACAAATTAAGACAGAGGAAACAGAAAATATGTAAGTAGACTCAACTCATCTTTTACCTAATGAATGCTGGAAATAGACAACTCTGTAAGAGGGTGAATAAAGGTTGTCATTTTATATTTAGTGAAGCTAATCACTCAGATGTGGTGTAAATAGAAGTTTAAAATTCCCTAACCATAATCATTTTTGTCTTATTTTTGAAACACTAAAGAATGAAGAGTGTATGAAAAATATTTTTAGGACGCTATCAATTATAGCTTCTTTAGAGATATTGGTATATGCTAAAATCCTTACTGACAGTTTGAAGCTTTACAAAAACTGGAAATTTGAAATCAGGCCCGATCGGTGCATCTACAAGTAAAACTGAACTAACCTTTCAGAAACAGTCGCTTGGTGACCAACTTGACAAAATCCAAACTGTTCAGAGCCATAAGGTTGTACAGCACAATGCACCAAAAGTTGAACGTGTTGAAGATTGCTCTTATGCGGCGGGACATTGCTTCTGACATAGCAGCCTGTCAAAAAAAAAAAAAAACATCAACACCTTCATATCTAAAAACAAACAAACAAACAAAAATAAAGAATAAAACTGCAATAACACACCTCAAAGGATACAAATGGCTCCATGGAGAAGGCCTTAGCGGTCCACAGCTCAAAGTTGAGACCAAAACAGTTGAAGAAAGCCCAGAACAGGACGACCTCGCAGGGGCCCAACCAGAGGATGGTGACTCCATAGGTGCAAAGCGTAGCCACCAGCTCCTCCACCACATTCTCATGCTTTCCACCAAGGTAATTATAAACATACCTGAGGACACAAAAACCATCTGGACCTCCTGCATCCAGCTGGACTAATAAAATGAATACTCAATAAATCTTACTTGCACAACCAGTCATTAATTCCTCTGTCAAAATGCCTACAAAAAAGAAAAAAATGTTTTACGTCATCCGGTTTTCAGTTTTAACCAAAAGAAGGCGAGCTTTGTATGCAGAACTTACGTTTCAGAGAACACATAGAGCATAGTGATGCATTTCGGTGGTTTTGGTGGGTCTAGATGATCCAGTCTGGACACTGTGTTGATGACTCCGAACATGACAGCTGCTTTTATCCAATCATAGACGAGGTTGACGTAAGCCAGACCCACTGGAAACATGCAGGTATATTAGTTTTGTTGCATCTTTGGGCGTGCAGAAAAAGTGTTTTCCCTCCATGATAGTAGATCAGTCACACAAATACTGTGGCACATACCCAAAGCCCAGTCAGAGAGGTGTTTCAGGAGCTTTATGTCAGTGGGGATGGTGAGGATGTACATGAAGTGGAAGAGGACATCCACTACGATAATGACTCCCAAATGGATCAAACCCTGCAGGCTGATGTTCCACATTTCCCTTTCTTTTCTGGTCAGGTCAGACTTATTGGCCTGCAGAGGGCAGCAAAGACATGACACAAATAGTCTTGTACAATACTGTAGATCAGATGTCCCGAACCCTGGTCCTCAGACCCCACTGTCCTGCATGTTTTAGGTGTTTTCCTGCTGCTGCACACCCAGCTTAAATGAATAGGCGATTAACAGATTTCGGCAGCAGTTGCAGGCATGCAAAGGAGGTAATGTAATCATTTAAGTCAGCTTTGCTGGAGCAGGGAAACATCGAAAACATGTAGGACAGTGGGTTTTGAGGACCAGGGTGTGGGACCATTGAGCTAGATGATTCTGATTCCTGAAGGTAGTTGGATGCAATGGATATTAGTTGTGTAAGTGAAAAAATGGGATGAATACTAATGCATGTCAAACTTTCAGCTTTTTATTTTAAAACATAAGGAAGTCATGAGGCTATTTTTCCACTTTGCAATTCTCTTTGCAGGGCACTATAAAAGTCTAAAAATACAATAAATAATATTCACTATGAACAAAAATATTAATATGCAACCTGGACACAAACAATAAAAGAAAACAGTGCCATCTAGTGCACGAAATAGGAAATCCTGAAATCCGTTGAATGACTGTGGTCAATTAAAAGAAACTCACTTGCACATAAAATTTGTCAAATGTCATGATGGGTCCAAAGTAGAAGAAAGGGAGGTAAAAGTTGTACTTGAGCAGCTCTAGGATGCTGTAGTTCCCGTCTTTCCGTTCACAGTTTTCCAAAGCAAAACTCACGCAGCGCATGATCGTGAACCCACAGCCTCCATAGAAGAGGACATGCCGCAGCTCAAAGTCTCCTTCCACAAAACCTGCCTGTACGGAAAACTTAACAGTGATTCTGCACACCAATAATTAAATGAGGGACTCAAAGTTTGCCAGCTGTTTCACCTGCCAGGACACGAAAGGTTCACACTTGAACGTGGTGAGGGTGCAGAGTCCAGCGACGAAGCAGAGCCAGCGGATTTTCACTAAGGAGATGCTGTAGAGCAGGATGCAGTGGGACAGCATGAGGGAGACATAGGTCCAACCCATGCTGGTCCATACCGCCAGCAGACCATACACCATGTAAACCAAGGACCTGAACTGTAAGAGACATATTACACAGAAAGGCTAATTTGCATGGAAAAGGAGTACATTTTATGTCTACTTTCTGCTTCTTTTTCTTATTTAAAACTCACCAAATACAGGTTGAGATTAACTAATTAACGTCACGTCAAGACATCAATCCGTTTTCTTATCCTCTTAGTGTTCATGCAGTTGTGGTCTGCACATACTAACTGATTAAGAATGATCTAAAAAATAAAATATGGTTTATGGTAAAGTTTAAGCAACCTGAGGAGCCAGCATGGAGCAGATCTTGGCAAAGAGCACGTGACCAGAGAGGGCGAACAAGATGTGCTCTCTGAAGGTGGAAAACCACATCATCCACTCAAAATCTGCAGTGTCCTGTGGATAACAATGCACATAATTAATATTATTCCAATGGTGTTAAATATCATGTCATCACTTACCATTTTTCTCCCAAAGTATCCTGGTTTCACACTGGCTTTAAATGTCTTTCTGTTTATATTGGCTGAAAAAACATGACAGCAGGATGGAAGTGAGAATAAAATATGTTGGTGACAAAAATAATGAATAATTGCAAATGTATAATTTAATGTCACAGAACTTGGTTTATCATGACAAATATATGTTTCAGTTGTTTTGAATGTATATGTGTTCTTATTAGACTTAAACAAAGGGTTCAACATAGTTTTCTTTTTGTCCTCTGTGATATTAATAGTGACACCCGATCTACTGAGCATGCTCAGCATAGCTCTGACTCTTTAGAGTCACAGTGAAAAACTAACATACGTGTATACTGCAGATTCTGTTTTGTTTATATGCAAAGTTACTCCCCCATATTTAAAATTTACTTATTTTTGTATTGTTTTTTGGTAAAAAAAATAATATATATATTATTTATATTATATATATATATATATATATATTGTATTCAAATTCCAAAATTCTCTTTTTTTTAATTTATCATTTTCATCTTTTTATATTGCATGCTCATTCTATCTGTTTAATTTCAACATGCAACGCATGTTATGTGCATCATGAGAATATATTTAAAACTACTCAGTTTCTTAAGTTCTTTATTACAGATTTCCTGCCATATTATCTTTACTATGTTTCAAACAGTGTTGGGATTTTGGTCTAATTTTTTCCCTTTTCCTTCAAAAGGGATAACAAAAACAAAGCTGATAAAAAAAAAGGTAAAGAAATAGTCTGGTTAGTCCAGCTAGTTTATATTACATCAGCAGCAGTTTATGTCATTTTTTAAGCAAATGTTAAGATTTGATTTCATAATATGTGAGAATTAAATACTAAAATAATCTAAAATTAGCACTGATTGGTGTGTTTATGTGCTTCCAGTTGTAGAAGAGCAAGAATGGCAAATAACATTCTGCTGTGTGGGAAATAATACCAGAATGTAACCTTTCAGTGCATTTTCAAAAAGGTACAAGTGTCACTTTTCATATTTTTGTAGTCTGTGATGTCTTTGCAAATTAAACCTAGCACCAGTTTCATTTAAAGTTTATAGTAATTAATAAGATGTGCCAATGAAATATTAAATAATGTGCAAGTAAACACCAATAATATACTTGTGAGTTTCTACATTTTTGTGAAACTAAATGACCACCTACACAATTTTGACACTTTTAACCACTGCGTGTGTCAGCGTAGGATATTCTTCTCATTCTATCCTGTCTTTTGTTGGGTTATAAGAGCTCATCGGCGTACTTACAGCTCGACACTTCAAAGATCCAGCTGGCTGTCCAGAACATGGCCAGACACAGCACAGTGTTGTAGAAGCAGATCTCATACTTAGGAAGTGCAGCTTTAATCCCCATGATGACAATGAGTTTTGGAGGCTAATGAGAAAAAAAATAGTTACAATCAATGCAGTGTGTTACATATTTAGCTAAACATTATCTCAATTAATGATATACATGGAACCACAGGGTTTCCCCAAGTTGTCAAAACTGAAAAATAAAGGACATGACTACCAATCACTACAGGGCTTTTAACAATTTCTTCTGCTTTCAAGCTTGTATGTCAGACCTAAATGTTTCAGATCAGTCAACAAATTTCTACAGTAGAGAAAGATTACCTGAGAAAATAAAAAAAAGAAGCAGTTTTCTAATGCTAATTTTATGCATTAAAGAAGGAAAAGGCTATCCAAATCAAAATGGCCCACAAGCTTTGTGGAAATATAATTGCACCCCTATTTAATCATGACTTCACAGTGTTTTTTTGTTAGACTTCACTAACCACACCCAGGTAGAATTATTGCCAGACCTTTAAAATCATAATAACCTGAAAGGAACCTGTACCGTACGCTCAACTCCACCTTAGGGCAGCAATGCAAAGCAGTTCACTCTAAATAATTCAAAGATGAATAAAGAAGGTATTGTAGTGGCCTAGTCAAAGTCTGCACTTATAAACAATTGAAATGCTGGAACAAAGTTTAGGTCCTCCAAAGTGGCTAACTGAAAACTATTTTCACACGCATCTATTCTTTGTCTAAAATTAAAAGATGTTTGATCTGACGGATTCAAGTGTGACCAAAAAGTAAATAGTTTTTCACAGCTCAGTAGCTGTGAGTTTAAAAATGAAAACGCAACAATGAAAACCTCTTGCTTTGACAGTTCTGATGTATGAATCAGATTTCGGTTCCAGAACAGTTTAAACATGTCACAACCACCCTATCTGTTGTTCTGCCTTCAAGTTTCTCAGCAGTGGATTAAACCTGTTCAAATCCTTGCTTTCCGTTGAACCTCCCACAAGCTTTACCTTTAACCTGGTGCGTTCCAGTTGCCTCGGAATGTTGGAAGCCAGATCGCGGAATAACCGCACACCCGACTTCACAGTGCTTCAAACTGTCTATTTCACTGCAGACATTTTCGGGTAAATCAACAGGGAAAAGCAGGGTGTGATAACCAGGGTTGAATCCCAGTTGCATGATTTTCAGGTTTTACCACACAGTAACAACCGACCAGCACGCAAGAGTGGAAGGGCTTTCTGCAGGTTCAAATGGAAAAACTGGTTTTATTCTGCTTTTAATTTACTCTGTAAGCAAAACTGTTTGTGGTTAATGTGTGAACAAGGGTTCAGCACACCTGAATCAAATAACTGAATCACTTCCTCAATAGGCAGTTAAGCTCTCCAGAGTTCTGACGACCTCATTATTTAACTCAGGTGTTTTGAAGCATCTAAAGGTGGCAGGAGACGGACATCGAGGCCTCGGTTTGAAGAGCCCTGTTTAAATGTGTTTTCTCAAGACAAAAGTCAGAAAATGTTCATGCTTCCTCTTAGTGACAAACTTTATGAAGATGTTGGTGTCATTTTCCAGCAGAAATTGGCAATTGCTCAAAGAATCTAGGAAGATGAAGGAAATCAGACCCAACAATGCAGGCGAGCTGAAGGCTTCTAATATAGTAACTTGATAGAAGTTACTTTAATAGAGTAACTTCTACAGAGTAAGTTTTGGATTTAGTTAGCTGCAAGCCAACATTAGCATAAATATGTAATAAATCAACAGTGTAAGATTTTGGCTTTGAAATTACTCAAATTAACTGCAGGGATTTTATTATGTGCTATAGAGATGCAGGAAATGTATTGATTTTTTTTTTCTAAAAGTAGCATGAGGATAACATGGACTGAATACAATAGGGAGAGTGTAATGTGTCAACAAAGTGCAGCTGTCTGCTATTTTTAACCAGACAACTCTACAGTTAATTCATGCACTCCAGCAGCAATATATGCTGGACAAAATGACACACTAAACTCATAACGCTTTGTATTAACCTGGACTTTCAGTTTTGATTTTCAGTGTCACAAAACGTAAATGTAAAGTTAACCATGCCCCCAGTTCAGTCCCCACATTGTCTTGTTCGACAGCCTGCTGTTCAAATGCCACGCGGTCACACAGTTCAGTTTGTCCTCACCACCTGTTGTGATACTGACCTTGAGCGCAGCAGTCCCAAGAGGTTTCCCACCAAAGTTTAAGTTTGGACAGATGGATGAAAACTCAAGTTAAAACATGGAGAAAGAAAATGAAAGAAATGTCAGTTTTGTGTGGTGGTCATCCACAGAGCGCAGGGTGGACAGTGGGTCCCTCTGACTCCCTGAGAGGGAGCTGCCACTGGTTAAAGGTGACATGATGTATTTATACTTTGACCATTGACAGCAGGGGCGGGACAGGACTTCTAAATCGGTGTAATAGACTGTAGGCCATATGATAATACAAGACGGTTTGTCAGCTGAGCAATAGATATTCAGCATTTCTCCATTTCTTGTATGTATACAATTTGAGAGACTTAAGTAGAAGGTCACCAAAATCATCTGGCGCATAGCTGAAGCAGTGCACACTGTCAAAACCGTCTCTAATTATTGCATTAAATGAAAATACATGTTTGTCATTTCCCTCCCTGCCAAATCTGCTTTAGGAAGGTTTAATCCTGTTGCAATTTTGAGTTTCAGTCTTGATATACATGTCTCAGATTCTGAAAGAAAGTGTGAGCATGTTAACCAGCAGGCAGTACCGACTAGTGACGTTTGGTGGTTTTAAGTACTGCAAAAGTATTCATTTTTTTCCTTTTTCCCCATAAACTTTAACATATTTTATTAGGATTTTCTGTGACCGATCAGCACACAGACATGTACACTAAAGCATTGTGTAGATAGTTCTGTATCCTGCTGACCCAGACTTGGAGACAGTTTAGGCTCAGGAGTTAAACTGATTAGGGTGTGACAGCATGACTTTCCTATATTTTATTTTTAGATGTACCAGTATTTAAAAATCTTACCAAAGTCAAATCTTATTTTCAATGTAAAGCCTTGTAGATAATATGTAAATATCTAGTATGACTACTGATTTTATAAAAGGCTCTTATTAATCTGGGACCTTCTTGGTTTCAATTCACTTTATATTTACAGTTCTATTGGGGGAGGAGAGTTAATTGAAGAACTAACATTAAAACTTATCACTCCTAACTTTTAAATAACTTTACAGAAAACCCTTAAACCACAGGTGTCCAGGAAGTGCTGGCTGCTTTTATTTCAACTTGTTAAATATCGATCCATTCTGGCTGAAAACTTGAACAGTGAAAGTCTTCCACTGATACCCTGATTACATTTTTCTCCCTTTTGAAAGAACAAACTGTCAAATATAGATGCAAAGTTGATCACTGACGACATCCTGTGCAGGTGTTGCATCAACTCTTAGATAAACAACATTTCAGTGATTGAAGTGGGATTGGTCCACCTGTGTGGCTCATCACAACATAACCACAGGATTCTTCTTGGTGGTGCGTTTGCATTGAGTCTGAAATATTTATGGAGCTGCTTGCAAAGGAAATGCAAGCTCTATTCTTCAATCGTGTCCCTTTTACTCGTCTCCTGTCCTTCAAAGATGGGATACTCGCTTTCCACTTCTGCCCAGGTCAGGGTGCCGTTGGCCAAATCGCGAACAATAACTGGCAATTTGTTAACCTGAAGAGGAATGGGGGGAGAAAGGCATTAATAGATAAAGCTATGATGATTTTGTAGGAAGGGTGTACATCATATACATGACAAAGATAATTCGAGCAATTACGAAAAAAGCAGTTTTCAAATTAACTATTTTGTAATGGGTGGAAAATAACTATATAAACCCACATGATCTAACATGGTAACTAACCACCCCTAACTGCTTATCCAATGGAGCTTTAGCTTTACACCAAATGCATTATGAACCAATTGAAGCAGAAGTTGACAAAAAAATAAAACGGGAACGGTTGCTGTACCTCAGCCCTGATCTGCCTCATTGAATCACGGTCCCTCAGTGTGGCCGTGTGAGGCGTCTTGTTCACCGTGTCAAAGTCAATGGTGATGCCGAATGCCACACCGATCTCGTCTGTCCTAGCGTAGCGCCTCCCGATGGAGCCAGAGGAGTCGTCCACCTTGTGTGACACGCCGTTTTTGGTCATGGCCTCAGCTAAAGTGGAGGAACATAGGAACAGTGGGTAAATATGCTAAAAAACATCAGTTCTTTAAGGGTGAAAATTTAAATATTAGGAAGGCACTTACATAGCTCCTTGACGAAAGGCATGAACTCTTGGTTTTGGCTCAGAGGTAAGACAGAACATTTGTATGGAGCTACAGTCGCAGGAAAGCTAAAGTACTGTAAAAAGAAACATATGACAAACAAAAAGAACAGAAAAAGCTTTGACTTTAAAGAACACATGGCAAAAATACTTTTTAAATATATAGTAAATATAGGTTTAAAACCCCCCCTGCAATATTAGCCATTGAAAAATCCATGGTTGAAGAATGTATTTAACTGCTTCAAGAGTCCAAAAACTCACTTAAATGTTTTAGCAAACCATTCCATAAACTCCACTGGAAGCTATAGCGAAATGCATAAAATAAGAATAATAAAAGCTTATCAACTAGATTGTTGAAGTAGTTTGGCAGCAGTATTTAAAACTTATGGAGAAATGAAAGTGTTACACAATTCACCCACTCTGGTAACTTAACTAAACCTACCGTTCTCTGCTCATCGCCTTCTCTGATGTGGAATGTGTGTTCAAAGATGGTGTACATGATTCTACCGATTCCAAAGGAGGGCTCAATGACACTGGGAACAACTTCCTCCACTGCAGTTGAAGGGAAATGCAAGCTATAACATTTGATGACTGGTAAATAATCATTTTTATTCCTCAAAAGTCAATCTCACCATGCAAGGTCTTCTGGAATCTCTTTACTCCGACCATGTCCTTTGTGAGTTTAAAGGTCTTCCCTTCAGTCTCGATTGTAAACTCTCTGTAGAGCAGAAATAAATCATTGATGCTATGTGAAAACTATAAGCCCTATAAACATAAGAAATTCACTAACCCATTATCATTCAGCAGCTGTTCCTGCTCTGCAATGAAGCATTCGTCACACACCGCCAGATATTCCATTGCTAACTTAGCATCCTTTTTATAAGCCTTCCCAATTGCTCCTTTGTTGGGCTCAAACTGGACGACATTAACGGTTTTGTGCAGAGAGGTTAAAGGCAAATACAATCAACAGGAGAAATACCAAATACTAGTAGTATGTAAACCAGTAGTTTAAAGGATATAGGCTCTTTCAGAGGTTTCTCTGCAACTAGCGGGACCTTTGTGGCTCTTGCATGACACTTCAGATCGTAACAGGACCGGTCAGCACAGCCCACGATCTCAATCCAACCCTACAAAAAATGATGTTTTAAGCAGCAGAACTAGAAAAACTCCATTAGTCTGAAGTTTGCATTGTACTGGAGCTTACATAGGAGGTCTTGGTTTCAGCATCCCAGCAGTCACAGGCGTAGTGAGCCATCTCATTGTCCATGTGCTGTCGGAAACGCAGCTTATCTTTGGCAACACCGACTTTCGTAAGGTAGAGGTAGATCCTCCCAATGAAATATCCCAGGACAGAGTTATTAATCACTCCCTGAAGAAAATTATAAAAAATAAATAAATCAGCTTTTATTCTAGATTGCAAGTAATATCACACTTCTACAACTGGGCAAGAATCACAGATATTTACTTGTTCCACAGCGTCTCCCAGCCTCATGATATGGGCTGACTGGCCGCTTGTCTGGGCTTTGGATGAGTATAACAGGATGTCCAGGTCTGCCACACTGGAGAATTTAGGATGGACCTTCTCATTTGGGTCCACAAAGTGCTCGATCTCAGCCATGGTGAACTCCCTACACAGACAGGGTAGCAGGCACATTCCAGTTTGTTCTCTCCATCAAAATGCACAACAAACACGGTTACTAGACATTTCCATGTTAAAATTTCATAGAGATCCAGACTTAGGCCTAAAAGACGGATAGATGAACGCAACTTTTAAATAAGAGTGTATTAAAAATTGCCTGGAAATTAAGTTGTTTACTCTTGTCGTCTTCTTTCATCATTATCCAGACCTGCAAAGATGCTTAAATCCAATTCCAGACTTGATTTTTTTCCCCATCCTACAACCCCAAAGAGGAATTCTGAGGATTGCTCACCTAACCCGAATGAGTCCAGAGCGAGGAGAGATTTCGTTCCTGAAGGAGTTTCCGATCTGAGCAGCGGCAAAGGGAAGTTTCCCCTGGTTGAACTCTAGGAGGCGCTTAAAGTTGAGAAAGATTCCCTGAGCAGTTTCAGGCCTCAGATAGCTGGAAATGTACATCGTATTCAGTGATTTTACAAAAGAACAAAAAACATTACAAACTGTCCCCACAGTTTAAATGCTTTAACACACCCTGGCATATTCCCTCCTGGTCCAATGGATGTCTGAAACATCAGATTGAAGGAGATGGGAGCGGTGAGCTCATTTCCTGTGGTGGGAGACTTGACGTTGTATTTCACAAAAAGGTCCGTCAGCTCTTCTTGGGAGTAGTTGTCCAACTAAAAGTGGTTTTAAAAACAATAATAATCTGGTCAGAAATTATTTGCTCACCGAGAAAATTATATCTTTTTGTAGCACTGACCTGAGTGATGACACTGTCCATCTCCGCCTTTTTCTCAGCTGCACATTTCTTATCAGACATGAGCTTCTGGAGATGAGCTGCAGGTGAACAAATAAAGCAGTAAAGTTATGATTAAAGACAACTATTACTGACCAGTTTACAAGATGAAAATGTTAAGCAGAGTCAGTAAACCATTTAAAAAAGAATCTATTAATATTAAGTCCTAATGAGTAAAGAGTTCACTTTTAAAAACTCATCACTTAGCCTTAAGTGGTGTTTTTACCTTTCAGAAGGTGGTCAGCCCTGAAACATTCGCCATTTTTGAGATCTTTCACCATATAGTCTGCAAACTTTTCCACATGTCCAGATGTCCTGGAACAAAACACAACAAGAATGAGCTTCAAGGAGGAAATTCAAACCAAAGTCAAGTGTATCTGCAACCGGGCTATGGAGCGCTGCTGTAGCTGCAGGTTCCATGCATAAAATCGCAGAAGTTCATATGCGCCCGTCAATAAAAACCTACAGCTCGGCACTTTTAGCCGACTCTAGGAACCACAAGGCGCCTTCAGCAGAGGCAATGATTGAATACCAAACAACATTTTTTGACTTTAGTCAGAAAAAAAAAAAAAGTAAATTCCCGGTTTGGCTTTTTCTGTAGATTACATCAGGGGATACAAGATGAAATGTTTGAATTTAAAATGATATGCCTGCACTTCAATTCAGCTTATTAAGAGACATAGATCAGATAGATGTGCAGAAGTAATCGAAAACATTTCTGTTGTATGAATAAGGCTTCCAGCACTGTGCACCTACTTGAGGACAGGCTCAGGAGTCAGCATGGTACAATCGATTTCCAGGATCTGCTCCTCCTGGATGAAGTGCTGCCTCCACATCTGCAGGATGTTGTTCTTCAGGGCACAGCCAACAGGGCCAAAATCATACAGGCCGCTCACACCTGAGGAACGGTTACCAATCAGAAACACAAATATCATCTTTTTTTTTTGACCAGCTAACACCATTTCACTGAATTCTTTAACATTTTTTAATTAGAAAATGTAACAGATTTTCAGACAAATTTTCCCACTATTTTTAGTTTGTTTATCTTCACTTAAAAATACAAACATCACTAAGATTTTCTGCAGACTAGCTTAGATTGAAAAACCAGCAAAAGCCAGACAATAACTGAAGGACACAAGGTATCGAAAGGAAGGACAGCATCAGTTAAAAGAAAGATCTCAAGAAAAAGAACGAAAAGTATGCAAACATCATTTAAGCGTTTTCATCCCAAAGAAATTACAGTTCTTACAATAATGATAAAAAACCTCACAATTGCCCACTCTACTAGTAGCTCCATAACACGTTACCTCCATAGATGGCAAAGGCCTGATCATAGAAGAACCGTCTCTTCAGGGTGTCCTCCATCTTGGTTCTGTCAACAATATCATCTTTGGGTTGCAGCGACAGCTCCTGTGAATGTTACACCCCCTTTTTATGTCAGAGTGTTGTGCACGTACAAATGCTAGAATGCAATCTAGGTTGCTTAACGAAACAAAATGGATCAAAACAGTTTATATGTGAACCTAAAATAGAATCAGTGCAAGTTCAGATCAAGCAGCATGTTGCAGAAATCAGATGGTTGTTTAATAACTACTGTTTGGATCATAGGCGTTTCTATAAGAAATGTCTCAGGACTGTCATTTGTGGTGAACTGGTGATAATTTCACATTTGGGCAAAGTGGAGATGATCATCCAGGTTTACTGAATGCACACTCAAAAGCCCAAAACTATTCATACTGTGCAACAGATGGCATGAGGTTTGAAGGTGAATTTGTGCACATGGAGTGTTGAGTGCATTCTGATCAAAATCACAAGTGATTTACCTTGGCCTCTAAAGTCCTCTTCCTTGCTTTCAATTCTGCGACGGCTTTGGTCACATCCACATCAGGAGCTCCTTCCTGCTTCATTCTGCGTACCAGGTCCCCCTGTGGAAAATAATTAGAGCAAACCCCTGAGACAGCTACAGGCGCCACTGGGCTCCAGTTTGGGCCTGTTTTACAAAGCTAAAGGCCGAATATAGATGTGGAGTTTTGGCACCAGCAGATCAGCCTCCTTTCTGCACCCCACCCTGCAGCTAACTACTGTCTGCAGCTGCAGAAGAGGCTCAACGTGGCAGACAGCACGATTGTCAGCTAGCAGCAGCTAGCTTCGGTAGCTGCTTATGCACTGACAGTTTGTATCAGGCGGTATATACACAAGTGTTATATTGTTAAAACTGAATTGTACGGGGCCATTCTGTTACCTAATAGTGAATAAAAGCAAATAGATCAGCTGTACCTGTTCTTTGACTGCCTGCCTCAAAGGGGCGAGAATCTCCTCAAAGTTGCCGTCCCCCATGGTTTGTCCTTCCGTGAGCTGCAGCCAGAGGCTCCTCTGCTTCTTACTACACAGGCAGACCGACGCTGAAAACGGCCTTCTTCCGGGCGGATGGCGGAGAGACAACCGGACAAAGCGGGCCGTGAATAGCGGACAGAGGGAGGGAATCTCAGTGGTGGTCCTCACCAGAGCTGATGCAGCGCTGCGGAGAAGCATGGACCGGTGAACTGCAACCACAGGAGAATGATGAAATCTCTGGAAATAAGTAAACACCGCCTACAGCACGGGCTCGGCACTTTCGCTACTAATCACACCCAATAATAAGGAATCCATCTGCAGATTCGATGAAAACTGTAGTACTTTTTTTTTTTTTTAATTTCTACTAAAATTAGGGAGGAAAAAAATCTAGTAAAAAATAAAAGCCTTCGAAGTTCAAGTCCAAAACCGGTGGTGGAGAATATATTCGTTCAAGATTGCTTAAAAGTAACATGCATAACAATATTAAAAATGTTTTGTAACAGGTGGCACCAGGTGTCGCACCTTCCACAGCCTGAGCTTCCAATTAATTTGATATCGACTGATATTGACTGATATCAACTGATATCGATAATGGCCAGATGAAACATTCTATCCATCTTTGGGAGACATTAACAAAGGTCCTTCAGAAGACCTGATAAAGTATACCAGATTACTTTAAAAGGGTTCAGGGATCTGTGGCTGCTTGGAGGCCAAATTTTAATGATCAAGAGACAACTGAAGACTCTTCTATTGTACAATCAGTGCCATCGTACTGCCTTTTTTTTATATATAAGATTTTTTTTAGCACTACTGTCACAAGACAGGAAATGGACAGAGAAAGACGGGGGAAGACGTGTAAGCAAGGACCTCGGGGTCAGGAATCAAACCCAGGACTACTCCCCAATTATACTTTTTATCATATGTTTGTCTTTTACTAAGCTTTATGGATAGTTTTTTTCTGCGAATATTATTTTTGCGGTATAATCAGATGTTTGTTTTGATTTTGAAAACATGTTCTTTTGTAGAATATGCAGTAATTGCTTTCAGTCACTAGAGGGCACTGAAAACAAGCTCTGCTCAGGTTCACAGATCTTTCCTTTCAGCGCTGCTGCAGACTTTTGAGGTGAAAGTTGAACTCATACATTGCAGTTTCAGGCGAAGTTTGGAGTAAAGTGAAGTAGAAATACTGAAAATTGCTGGATCAAAATGACATATTTAACTGGTACAAATCCCAGACTCAAACTTGAAATGTACAATGCCTTCAAAGTGCTGTCTTCTCAAGTTACCTAATGAGTATATCGACTCCATCTGTTTGTAATTTGATCTTTTCTGATTTTTATACTTTTAAAAACCACCGTTATGTTCTGTTTGTCAGTCTGTCACATCAAATCACTGTGAAACACACATTTACAAGTTATTGTTGTAACAAACAAAATTAGGAAAACTTCAAAATACATGAAATCTTGTCCAAGGAGTTGTCAGTTATCATTTCCAGTACAAGTAATATAATGACTGAAAATTATTTTTAAACCAAACAGAATCTCTACGTTGTAGTACTAGTAGTTCTTTACTTACTACTTATCACAATAAAATATATGAATACCATCAGCGGTGAAAATGCGGTGGTCAGGTGTTTAGCTGATTATAAAATCTCAAACATTTAATTCCTTATTTATTGTATCTGCAACCTGCATCATGCGGTGAAGTTTTGTATGTCATCAGATTTCAATTATCTGTCCAGTCTGGGCAGACTCAGTAACCTGAGATGGATTGAACGTGATTGTGCAAAGTAGCTGTGAGAGCTGTGTCGTGGTGTCAGTTGTACAAATACGCCGTTGTGGGCCACCAGGACACAGCCACTGACCCACATTGAGAGCAACATGTCGGCAAGGAGATTACACACTAATTATGAGCAGCATCAGCAGATGACAGCCCACACCTACCACTGTTTCCCTTCTGTCCGTACGCCATCATCAGACACTCATTTCCCAGGTGGGGTCCTTTGGGGCGATGTGTTCCTGGGCTCCATTAAAGGGAACAGCTGATGTGACTAGGGAAAGCTAGTGAATGCGTCACCACTGGCAGTGGACCAGAAAACCACTTTATCTCCCCTGCTGTTATTCTACAGCCCATTGAGGCTGAAGCTGTACGAGTCCTGCTTGTTTCATAGGGGATTAACAGGGTAAAGGTCTTAACATTGATTAACACTAATGTTGTACACTAATTTAGAAATGATTTCTGTTTGAAGACATGTTAGGAAGGTCTTTAATTTGAAACAGTATAGAAGCAAAAGACCAATGTCTAAAGAAACGCCAGTGATCAAAATTTATGGCTGCACACACAAATCAAAAATCAAGTCTAGCATTCAGAATAAAGCAGTATAAAATCTTATTTGAGGTCCAAGAAAAATAGTTGCCTTTTAACAGATTTCTTATATTTCTGTTATTTTCTTACGCTTGACTGTTTCAGATCGTAACGTAAAATCAAGGATGAGCACAGTATTTGTGAAATGCAGTTTTAAAATTTATAATTTCATTTACTGATAAAGCAAGCTGTCCAACCTAATCTGACTCTATGTGAAAAAGTAATCACTCCCTCATCATGATAATTGGATGAGTCTCGCTGGGGGGTGAGAACTGTTTGCTCTAACCGTAAATAAACTTTTCATGCTATGGGGACATTTTTGCCTCTCTCTCCTTTGCAGAAATGTTTTAATTCAGTCACGTAAGAGCAATTCATTGTTCCACTAATGACAGCAATTTATCATGTTTGACTGTAGCATAATGTTTTACAAAACTTCTGTTTCTTTTAAGCCATACGTAACAAGACACACACCTTTCTTTAGATGATGTTTTATTACTTTAGACCTTTTAGCCTACTTAACGGTGTCAGACAGGTTCTCTAATCATTTTATCTTTCAGATCAGTCAGTAATCAGGTATGTGTGCGACAATTGAAATTGAATTAAGTTTTCAAAAAAATGCAGGCAATTCATTAAGCTATGATTTAACAAGGGGTGATTACTTTTTTCATGAGGGTTGGTTGGTCTGGATAGCTCAGTTAAACTAATTTACACCGTCAACATCTGATTTAGCTTTGGTTAATGTTTTTTTTTTTGTTTCTGGGGTTGAACTCATTTTTAATTACATTGGTTCAGTAGTTATTTACCATCTTAAACAACTTCACGGTTTCATCAATACATTTATTTTTTTGCCCTTCAGATGCTTCAGATGGTTGTATGCGTGCATTTTTCAAAATTTTGCTTAAAATTCATTTGTGCTTATTTACAGAGCAGTTGAAGGAGAAAAAATATTTGGAGATTGTCCTGTTTGGTTATGCACTGTAATGTGAAATCCCTCAGACACTATGGTTAAACATCTGCAGTTTCAAAACTTTTTGAGACTCCAACAGGTTTTCTTCCCGGATATGCTTCTCCAATAATTGTGCCCATCAAATCTGACCACCCTGTAACTGCTGAAGAAATTTATTCGCTGATTGTATTTAGTTAAACTACAAATAGAACGTATACCTTATTCCCACTGTTCCAAAAAGACTAGTTTTGTTGGGTAATTAAAATTCCTGTATCAGTAATTAGGTGAACTCAGTTGATCACAACTGATTCTGCTTATGCAGAGTAAAAGGCGGTAAATACAAATGCACGCCACACTTTTTAGCTTTACATTTGTAAAGAAAAAAAAGAAATCTTGAAAACCAAGAAAACATTTCCCGTCTTCACAGTTATACACTACTTTGTGTTAGTCTTTCACTTGCAGAAAAGCTCCGGCATACGTTGAAGCTTCATGTTGTGACTTGAAATGTTTGAGAAACTTCAGTGGTTATGGATACTTCTGAAGGGCACTGGAAGTATCTAAACATCATCTTTAAATATAAATGAATTAAAGTATTTATCATCTCATTTTTTAGTCAGAAAAATTTCACATTAAAGAAAAGAGGGAGTCGGACAAACGGGCTGTTATTCAGCATGCACTTTATTGTATCATAGCCACGCTGGAGGCGCGTTGTTGTGGAGCGCAAGCCTGTGGCAGGCAGAAGGACGGTCGCCATCTCTGGGTAAACACTGTAACCATATAACGCAGTTGATATTGTAGTGTGTGGACTGAAGCCGGAGCGCACAGTAGCAGCAGCAGCTACAGCCGCGGCAGAAGGCGGGGGCTATGCTGCCCGCAGCAGCAGCGACCGCAGAGGACACATACGGCGGCTTCAGAGCAGGACTGACGCTTTTGTTTGTCTCTTGCACGTCGGAGCTGTCACTTCACGTCTGAAAGCGATCCTTGGTGCGCTTTCATCTCCCTGAACTGCTTTTTTTTTTTTTCTCCCCCTCCAATGTTTTTGAGCGGATGGGACTTGCACGGTTCCAGTGAAATGGGATTTTAATGGTGCACGTAGCAGCAGCCTGTGCACAGCCGGGGAACCGTAGCTGTAGCAGCGCGCCCGGTGATGATCGCCGAAGAATAAAGCCGTGCAGCCGAAGGTGCGCAACATCTCGTTTCCATGGACAACACGTCCATAATAACACAGGTTGCAAATCCGAAAGAGGAGGAGAGCATCTCATCGAGTCAAGATAAAGGTAAGCCCGTGCGGAAATGTCCATTGACACAATGTGTTCTTTTTTTTTTTGTTGGTTTGTTTTTATGGCGTTTGGTTATTTATTTCTGGATTCTGCTGTTTGCACGGCGACAATCTGTGCAGATCTGTAACCATCCGTGCAAAGAGGAATCTCCGGACCGCAATAGCAAAACAGTATCGACGTAAAATCCTCCATTGTTTGGGTGAACCAGGGGAACATTACTCACCAAAACCTGCCTGTTTACCCCCAATTCGGCTGGGAGTGCGCTGTAACTTTGTTATGGCTTTATTTCGTCGCCACCACGCACACGTTTAATTTAACTCAATTAAATAATGTGTATTTTTTCCCCCCTCAAGTGTGAGGGTTTACTACAGGGGGGCGGGTACAACATTACCTTCTCCTTTACACTGCTCACAAATACATGCCAGCATCAACAGGAGTACAGATCTGCCACTACTATTGGGAAACTAACGCAATAAATTAATCGAAATTCACGGGAACATATTGTGCTATGCTACGCCTGTGACCAGGGGCGCCCCCAGAAACTTTTCTAAGGGGTGGCCAGATGGTGACCGCTGCTAATCTTGAGGCAGCATTGCAAAAGTCACAACAGATGTTATTTATTTATTTATTTATTTATACATAAATAAACTGCAGCTAAATGTAGTTAAAAACTAAACAGATATTACAGTAAATTCATTAAACATAAATAAGATAAATTGTGCAGCAAGCTGAAATACATCAAGAACACCAATAGAGAAATAAATGAATAAGGCAGTGCATGTTCAAATATTTACCATCTGCTGCTGCTGCTGCAAAAAGAACATAAGCATCATCAGTTCTCTTATAATATGCTCCATGAGGAACAGTCGCTGTATAAACGTCAACCTCCACCTGCATGAAAAACAACAGCTGAGCAGCTTCTGTGCAGATCACAGAAGCTGAGAGACAGCACATTTTTTTCTATTTCTGTGCAACAATTGTTGTAAAGCGACTGATGGAAGATCCTCCTCATTAGTCAACATTTGAAGTGCATTTATTAGCCAATGGTCATAACAAAACAGTTTTCGAGTAACACAGGTTTACTTAGTGGCTGACATTCCCTCATTAGCACCCACCCCAGCGAGCCACAGGGTGCTGGGAGGCCAGAGGGACCACAGTGTCCTGCTACACTCACTGCTCTCCTCGGAGAAAAAGGTCACCTTTTGGTATCATCCAACCTCTGAGCAGCTCTGACATACAGCATTTTGAATCACTGTAACCCCCCTAATTAAGACAACATCGCCTTTATGGCTTGTAAAAATAAGCCAATCAGAATTTTGTGGCCAATTTGAGATAATGGTTTATGCAGCGTTTGTCCTGTGGAGGATGATCTTTGGAGTATTCTGTTTTAGACAAAAAAAAAAATTAAAAATATAATACGAGAAGATTTAAGAGCACACACAGACACACCACATGCATATACACACATATATTTATGTATTTACGTACACACATCAATTACTTCACTGAATGAAACACAGATCGCACAGAGAAGGATGTTATAACACTTTTATTTCTGCTGATTGTATTAGCATATTACATTTAAGATCATTTAAGATTAGAATATTACATCAGACCAATAAAAACATTTTTTTAATAGAGAAATGCATTCTTAGTGAAAACGTTATTTTCAAAAGTGCTTTTCATTTGATAAATTGGCCGCTTCGTGTCACGTATCCCAGTTTGCTGAGATGTGCTTGTGTGTAACAGATGGAAGATATGAAACAAAGCCTTGCTCTCTCTCACTGTCTTCCAGCATGAGTGACATGTAACAGTGTTGTAGAAAATACAGTTTCTCTTTAAAATATATGTATATTTGGGCTTACAATGGCTTCATTATTAAAAAACGTTACTGGTTTTTAAAAACTGCTAATCTGATGGAGGGGTTTGTACTAACAATGTTCTTACTAAAAAGTGCTGCTGTTTACCTTGTAGTGCTGAGATAAGATGTGTTCACTGACTGGAAAAATGAGAATTTTGGGTCTATTGATCAGTTGGTCAAATGAAAAATACTTTTTATTCCAATCAAAAGCCATGTTCATGGATTGTTTTACTTGACTAAATAAATTTTACACTAAATATAATTAGGCAACATTTTTTGTGTAATCTTTATTCTGTTCACAAAATGTTTGTTTATTTAGAACTCCAAAAGTCTTGATTTGCTTGCTACCCCATTGTTTTCAATTTTCTTCTCCAAGGAGCGCAATGTAATTAACGTAATTTCACCTAAAACAATCGCCAAGAGAATGGAGAATTTTGTGCTATTAAAATGTTTTTTTTCTTCTCTTTTTTTTTTTTAAGCTTATTTTAATCTCTAACTCAGAATTCCTGCACTTTGTTCAGAGCATTTGCTCGACTTGAACAGTGAATCCCAGATGGCATGTGAAATCTGATAATTAATCTGTAGGGATCAAATCCGGGTTCAGCCGCTGACCAGAGGCGACTTAAAACACTGACACACACTGTGCCCACTCGAACGACTACTATTTCAGATACACATTAATAGCTTAATTCGTGATCACTTTCAGTCATGTTGCTGTGCAGAACAAAATGGAAGCCAATTACAAAGATGTGTTTAAAGTTGAGTAATACTAACACCATTAGCAAAAAATACAGTAAAACAAAGAGAAAGATAAAAAAGAGAACTATAGTAAATACGCTCAAATTTAAAATAAAAAAATAACAAAATACATTAAAATCATGACAGATATAAGTCTTTCCTTTTGACTAAAAAATAAGTAAACACTGGTTACTTAATTACTTACTTACAGGTTAATATTTGAAAGGAAACTGTTGGTGTATGGCATTAAAGCACACCCCAACCTTAAGCTAAGTTCAACTAGAAACATGCATCTTTGTTTTTATGTTAACTTTAAGACACTGTTGACTCATATAATTCCTAAGGCCTTCAGCCAGTACAGTCATACCTCGTTTTAACACACACTACCTAATACTCAAGCCTATAATTAAGGTGTCCACTGAGGAAAGGTGTTATGTAATAACTGGCTGTGTTATGGTACCACGTAATTATACCAAAACATTCAGGTGCGGGCCTTTTAATTTGGCTTGTGCATCCCGAAAGAAGACATAATACATACCTTGTGGCCTCGCAATGATGTCATTGCCCAAAGTGCAAGCTTAATGTGCATGCTCTCCACTTTAATACTTTGTTTATTTGCGTATTGTTACGGTAGTATTAGAGTGCCAAATACATTTGGTGAAAACAAATGTTTTCATTCACCAAAACGAATGTTTTCATTTGTTTTGGTGAATGAAAACATTTTACAAATTGATGCCATATTTATGAAGAAATAAAAACAAACATAAACTTTGATTTGGAAAATTGAAATCATTCTGCAGTTGGTCTGGAAGTTGGTCCCCTTTGTGCTTTGCCCACTTGTATGTATGATATGTACTAGTCCAACACTGGATATGTTGTACAACAAGTCATTCTGTAAACTCATTTGGAACATTTGTACTCACTATGATAACCGCTGATTTAAAGTAATTTTACAATATTCTGCACATCATTATATCTAATTAAATGTGGTTTCATGACTTGGATAATCGATATCTGTCAACAGGAGTTGTTCAGTTATTTTAGGATGATCAGATGTGTTAATCTCTCATATATTACCAGAGCAAATTGACTCAAATAGGGATTAAATCTAAAATAATTGTAAAAGGTTTGTCATACTAAGTTTTCAGTAATTAATATACATTTATAAATACGTTATAAGTGACGCTTGAGCATTTTTTATGTCTATTTGTTTCTCATGATTCGTGAAAGTACTAAACTGCAACAGTTTTAACTGACTAAATTTCAACATGAAGGTAGGAAATGGGGTACAAATTGGCAAAGGGACAAACTGACCCACATCCAAAATATTTACAATGTCCCTCAAGCTTTTGGCATCCTGTCAGCTTCTGGTCCCCACAACTAGCTGAAAACAAACAAACACACCCTCAGTCAATCAGTATAACCAAGGGGGGTTTAGCCAGGGGGCTTCAGGGATGGAGTCCCTGCCCTTCACATCCCTGCTCTGCCAAAGCTGACGGCAAACAGCACTCGTTCTGCAGGTTTTCTCTTTGACCTGCCTGCCGTGAGGCTGCAAATGAATACACCCTTTCACACGTTGAATATTTCAGAGCATTATACGGCTATTTTTGCTCGACTAATTTTGTGCTACTCATTGGAAGAAGTCATGCCATATAAAACCTATGTTTGAGTTTCTTCTAAACATTTTATTAGGTGCAGATTCGCCTTTTCTGTTAAACAGATTTACTTAATCACAAGTGCTTGTATGGAGCTTGTGGTGGGGCAGTAGTTTCCTTCAATGCCATTTATGCATTTCTTCATATTGTTTGACCCAAAATTAGATTTTACTTGAGTCTAAAAAAGCTAACTTTATCATAACTTAACAAACACTCTTCTCAATGTGCTCACATTTCAAACATATATTTCAGTGAATCTATGTTCACTGAATAGATAGCCACAGTTTTCATAGTATGATGCAATGAGATGTAATTTCTGGACTAACAAAAAGGGGAGGGGGAGTCATGAGGCGACTGGCCTCACTCTCACTTTGTAAGTCACTCTGGCTTTTCCTAATCTAACAGTCAAAGCAGGTGTCAATGGACAAGCTATTTACCTTAAACAGATTAGATTAAATCTGACTTTAACTCTTCACATTTTAAGGTGTGATATATGTCAGGCAGTTCCACACAGCAATTTGAAAGCAGACAAATGGAGCCATTGCACATTGATCTATTTATTGATCATCTTTTTGAATTTTCCTTAATATTTGTTGTTTATCTGAGAAGATTAAGTCTAATCTGGAGTCTCATGAACAGAAAGCTACTTTCACACTGTTGTGGCTATTTGTTATTTGTGAGTTTACTCAGGAGTCCCTAGAAACAAAATACACTTCAAAAAACATTATCCTGGAAATAAAAGCAAAAGCAAATGACTTTCTTAATGGGAATAATGTAAACGATCCTAAACTGAAATTGTCATTTTTACCCTGGGGTTACAAGAACTACAGATACAGGGTAATATTTTAAATTCCAAACAGAATAAAAATCAGATGTTTACATGGTTAAGATATATATACTGTACAGTTTCTTCTCATTGTTTGATATAAAACTGAAGTAAGCATTTTCTGTTTTACTATGCTTTTAAACAATTTGGGAAAACTTGGATAACTCCATGGCTTTCCATGTTTTTGTTAGCTTAATTCACAAAATTTTAATAAAGTGGAAGCATGCCTGTGGATAGATTTTAAGGCAAAACATCATCTTCCTTGTGTGAAAATGGCATACTGAAAAAAATCATCAAATAGGAAAAAAAATCAATCAATATATGAAGAAGATAATTGTCAATCTCCACATGTTTGGTTCCTCTATTTGCATTCCCTGGAGAAACAAGGAAAGAAAAACACTGAAGCTGTAATTATATATTAATCTTGAAAAAGCCTCTGATTTCATGCGCAATTGGTTTTTGAGGTTATTCCTGGAACCCAATGCTGCACATTACTAAAGTGTTTATGATGAGGGGACCACACCTGCAGAAGAGTGAGCAGCTCTGCTTAAGTGGGTAGAGTTACTGTGAGTTTTGGCTGTCTCTGAGTCTCCGGCACAACTTGGCAGTCTCTTGTGTACAGCACTCCGCTGCCACGGCCAGCCTCAAAGTGTTGGGGAGCTTGTGCTCGGTTAGAGGCTTCTCCATCCTCTGGGAATCGCATTGGACTGCGGTGTGCATACAGTAAAGTCAATATTCAGTGCAGCATTTTGAATGAGAGGATGAGGAGAAAAAAAAGTTGAACTTGGAACCCTGAGGTTCAGGTCCTTATTACCAATTTATAAACTCCTTTCGTCCAGAGCAGCTCAGAAAAGCTGATTATATTTACCTCTGGGGAAGAGTTTTAAAGTGGTAGACATTTCCTGAGACATCTTTTTTTTCTCTAGTCCAGTTCCAATTCGGGCAGCTCACTGGAAAGGTTAAATTTAGCACGTAGATGTGAAGTAGGAGATAAAGGATTGATGGTTTTCAAAATTCGTGGAAATCTGTAAAAAGAAAAAAATCTGTAAACCGTGTTGCGTGTGGATACTGATGCTTCTAAATAACATCTAGTGTAACCAGTTGCACTCAGTACTAACTTCTTACAGAGAACCACTCAGTTAATCTGAAAATGGAAATCAAGCCATGGCTATCCAAATAACCTGATTTTACAGGCAAAGAGAGTATTAGTCAATAAAGTAGCTGAGAGGCCAACAGTAACTCTGTTAGAAAGATCCACAATTCAGGTGTGAGAAGCTATGGACGACACAGAAGGAAGTTACTTTCAAAAGAGAGTTGTGTTGTACAATGCTTTATACTTATTATTATTATTATTATTATTATTATTATTATTATTATTATTATTATTATTATTATTATTATTATACCCCTAGCATAAGGACTTTCTACTTTATCTTCTTTATCTTTTTTTGTACGGGCTCTCCATGACGACAACCAGTAGCCCACTTACTGCGTTTACTTTTTTTTTTTTTTTTTTGCTCATTCAATTTAACGCTGCTTATTTGGAATCTTTGTAGTTAAAGCCCATTGTGTAGAAACACATTTGGGGGTGGAGGATTTCCTGTCAGACCGTGGGGTCCCAGAAACCACATATAAAAATACTCGTAAAACGCGCTCGCGGGGCCTGTGTGACCCCACCAGTGTGACCCCACCAGTGTGACCCCATCTCTTACGACTGTGGGAGAGAATGGCAAATATGGTTTTACAAATTTTCCTGCACAATGTTTTTGTGGTCTACCCCATATAAAATGCATTGAAGTTTGTGTAAGGCATAAAAATATTTGTAGGACACTTGAAGATATCAGTTTTCTCTTTTGGGTATATTTAGTATAACTTCTTCAGTGTGCCTAATATTTTGATTTGAGAAGCACAATTACAAGTTAAGCTAGAGTTTATCTAATGTATTTTCATTCTTCCATCTGAAACTGATAATTATATAAAAAGGCAAGGAGTTATAATTAGTTGTGTTAGGACAGAATGCATTAGCAATACTTAAGATTACATCTACTCACAATAAATATTCAGGATAGCAGATAATATGAGGCATTCTTTATATATATCACTTGTCAGACTTTGCAAAGAAGCAGCTACTCTCCGACTCATCCTGTGAAAATCCACTGGGGAAAACAGTGTGGGCCGTATCTTTCCTCACTCCTACACTGGATGACTATTAAGACTTAAACCATATGCTACAGGAAGTCCACATGGTCTTGCTCACAAGTTCCAGGCTAGCTTCCAGTTTAGAGCACAATTTCATAAATATTGTCTTGTTGACATCCTGTATCCACGTCAACCAGAGCCTGATAATCCAGAAGCTCCATATGCAACAGAACGTGTAAATGGACCTGGACATAGCCTATGAAAAATAGAAATAAAAATTAAAACACTGATTTAGAAAAGTGGTGTGTGCATTTGCATTTATTGATACTCTAAAGCAGCTAATTGAAACCCAGTGAAATTAGTTAGCTTCAGAAGCCAACTTACTGTTGAAAGAAAGCCTAAAAAGTCCTTTTTTACAGTTTGCCACAAGCATTTTTTTTTAGATTTTCTGTGGAAAATGTTAAATATTTATTTGTTTTCCATTTCAAAGTCATTTGTGTTGGTAAATCACATAAAGTCTTAAGAAGATACATTGAATTTTGTGGTTTTATTTTACGAAATACTCTTAAAATGTGTTAAACTCAATATTTCTTTGTCTATTCTTGCAAGAATAGACAAAGAAATTTTGTCTATTTTCTTTGACAATAGACACTTGTCAAAGAAAATAGACAATTCTTGGAAGTTTTTCTGCAGGGCAGGGTTTGGGGATTTTACCGGGTCTATTTTTATGTCCATTTGGTTTTGATGGTACAATTTGGCAGCATCGTTGGCCAGTTTCATGATTGAATTGGGCTCCAAGTGCAGCAAAAATGCTGATATTGTTTGTTTTGAGGAACGATTCTTGCAAATGAGAATAACTGAAGATTTCAACTACATTGATAATAACATTTGGCTTTCCATGAATACTTGTGCTGACAGATACAGTTGCTTTTGATCCATCAAAATTCAGACTTCTCATTAACTTTGACATTCTTGTTCTGCTATAGCATGCTTGTGATGCCTTTATTTAAATGCCTGGTATTGTTGTTGACTTACATCATACACCGTTTGGAGCCAAAGAACCGTCTGCTGCAGGCTGCTTTTCTCCACTTCAAAGATTGTTTATCGCTGGAATTCACAAGCTCCTCTTAATTCAGCATCCGTTCAGCCAAACGAACGTAGTCATAACAGATCAATACAGTCAGAAAAGGAGGCAGAGGTCAAGAGTGAGGATGTGTGTGAATGTCAAGAAGAAAGAGCAGGAATTTCTGCTTGGGTTTCTGTGACAAGGGAACGGTCTTTCTGCATATTTTGCCCTCTGCTGCTTGGCATTTATCATCACTAATTGGCTATCCTAAACAGAGATCGTGTTTTCTTCTCAACGATTTTCCGTCACACCTCCTGAATTATACTGCATAGCAGTTAATATTTGACAGAAGAGCATGGCATTTTTTAAACAATACAATAACTAGACATTCGCATGCAGGACAGGGGGTAATAACATATACAAGGAAGACCTCTTCTCATCCTCCAGAGGTAAAGGTGAACTCTGTTTAACTGTGAATCTCAGGGGCCTCTAAGTAGGACATGGCTGTGTGTGAAAATGAAGAGATGAATGCCTTTCAGAAAGCAGAGGCATGGGAAACCTGCTCACGCCAACACACACACACAGACACAAATAGACGACCTACTTGTTTACTTCCCTTCCATCCATAACAAGCAGGCATTTAATGTGCAAAAAAAGAAAGAGATTTACAGCAAGAAATGCAATTTGACGTTTCAGTGCCTACTCAATCATGAGTGGGCTTTACTGAGAACAAAACTGAAAGCTGTTCGGGTTTCAGAAGAGCAAGGCTTAGCAACATTTAATCGGTTCGTAATGACTTGTGCCTGTAGAGGAGCTTCCTAAAGTCGGAAAAAAGAACGCTGATGACGTCTTAGCGTTATCAGATCGAGCTTGGTCTGAAGATTCAGCATTTTCTCCTCAATTAGATCCTTCTTGTTTAAACACAAAGACAACTGTGAATGAAAAGTCAATTTTCCTCTGAGCAGCAGACATAGTTCCAACATCAGGACTACACAGAACACCTCATTTAGACTTGGATATGTCCAGCAAGTTTCATCCTTTTACCTAATTTTACTAAAAAATACAAACACCTGAAAACATGTAAAATACTCACTGTGCAAAAAGATGCAACCTTTTTTTAGGAGCCTGTCTAATAATTAGTGTGAATAAAATTTCTGTTAAAATAATAATTTAAAAAACATCCTACCTTCTAAATGAGATAACATTAACTTAGAATGAGCATAAAGATTTTCTAAAAGGGCAGCTTAAAAAAAGTGACACTTTAAGCTCCCTTCTGTCCATTACCAGCTTTCATTACTGATGTTAAAGTTGCATCATAAACTCACTTGAACATGCATGAGGCCTGAGGATGTGGCTTTATTCACCTCTGACATTATTTTTACTTCTGCTTGTTTATCAACATATAGGCAAGGGGGGATTTCCTGTCAGTCACTAAGCATTTGGCTGCTAGAGAACAGCTGTTGAGTTGAATATTAAAAATAGATAAATAACAAGCTTCAGACAGTCTTCTCATACAGCGCGAGCAGTGATGGGGGACTACTGAGACTATTCTGTTGCGCAGCGCTTACAGAATAGTCAGATCTTCCTCATTATTTTTCCCCCCTCAGCTCTCTCTGAATTTGCCCCTGCCGTTTTTTGTCATCTTCATCAGCAGACAGAGAGAGAGAAAGAGAGAGAGGCAGCAGAGCTCATCCTCCAGGAGCTGCAGGCTGGTTGGCTCTGTCTCTGCTGCTCCTACGCTTCTGTACAGATGGAAAAGCAGGGGCAGACCCACCTGCATCTGCTCCGAAGCCCAACAAAATCATTTATATGTTGAAGTCACAGCAAACCACCATATTCAAATTGTTTATGGCGTAATGTGACTTGCATAAGGGAGTGTGGGATGAATATGTATAAATATGTGTATATACATATTTGACTCTTCCTGGGTAAGTTTGGAAGTAAATCCAGAAGGCCAGCCGAGGGTCAGTGAGTTTGACAGAAAAAGGCATGTGGACAGAGTGTACCTCCACACACTGTAATTTCCAGCCTCAGCTGTCTGTGTGGGAAAGTACAGAGGCTTATTGGGAGTTAATTTTATCATACTGAGCTATTATTGCCTTGATGGCCTCATACATAGCCCACTGTGGACTCTGGTGAGAACACACAGTATGACACAAACAACTGTCACTCAGCTTTTTTTGCGTATCCGCTGCGTTTGTGTGTGTTTAAGTGCACTGTGAAGCAGCTGCTGTTTGGAGTAAATATTGTTTCATAAGCAGAGCAATTATAACTGTCGTCACCCCTCTTGGCGGGAATTTCTCTCCGGTAAAATAAACAAGATTTTTTTTTTTTTTAACAGTCAACAGCAGAGCTTGCTTTAATGAGGTTCTTAAGAAGAGCTGTAACAGTTTGTTGAGTATTCAGTCAGAAATTCACATTCTCTTTTTAATTTACATGTAGATTACTGCCAAGTGTTTTTTTATTATTATTATTTTACAGGCAAAATAAGATCCTAGATACAACTCTGCCACCTTTTCAGATTAATTCACTTCTTGGATCTGTTTAAAAGATTGTAGAAGAATCTACTGAAGTAATTTCAGGAACATTTGGCAGAGGCCAGTCAACCCTTATTACCGTGTACAGATGAATGGACATTTGTGAAAGAAATTCTAGTTAAATATAAATTGTGGCAAATCTTAGATGTTGTCATTTTTGTTCCCATTCAGATCAGCAGAGGCGATGTCATTTCCATTCCAACCACACTGTCACCAATATATTGTGTCAAAAATAACAGCAGTGAATGGCAGTAGTTAAAAGTCACACTTTTCTATTCAAAATCAGCAAGGTGTTTTTCTGTCTTGTGATCAATTTAGCTTGGGCAGTGTTTATGCTTAAAGGAAAAATAACATGATGTTGGAGCCATTTTTGACTTTCCCATAAGACGGAGTTGTGGTACATTGATTTTGTATTTAGACAGTCCAGTATTTATCCCAAGTGTCACTTTAAGAGACTGAGAGTTTCTTTTGTCCATATGACTTTGTGTGATAAAGTGATTGAAATGGATATTTAGTTTGGATGTTTTGGAACAATACATTGCTTTGCATATCCAATTTAAGTTGTTTTTTGGGATTTTTATTGCTTACTGGGCCAAGAACACAAGAAGACAAAGTGTGTTAAAGTTAGGTGCTTATCCACATGGCACTCAGTTTATCTTAAAAACAAAGTGCAAAGACAACATAATTTTAATGTTTTGCATAAATATATTGATTATTTTGTTCAAAATTGAGAAATACATAAAATGAAAAAGAAAATAAGCACAAGATAACTGAGAATATAGTAAAAGTGTGGTAACATTTTATGTTAGTGAGTCACGCCGTGTTTGTACAGAGCAGTGGCAGTGATTGGAAACAGCTAAGGGTAAAGCTCAAGACCCGACAGAAAATTTGGTTGGATGATGTACACAGCAATTGCAACACATGAAAGTTAACGGGGCTTCGCAGACCATAAGCGACTCCCTGCAACTGCGTCTCCGATTGTCCGACCAAGACAGACCTCGGGTCTATTTTGGTCATAACTCTGCATCAATTTGACCCTGTATGATCAGAGCACAAAGAATCAAACGTAAACAGTGTGCCTAAAGTCTCACTTTGCTCCCCACAATCACTCAGTGTTTTTTATTGTGAAGATTCAACTGTGCTGAAGTAGTGTGAAAAACATTATGCTCACAAACAACACTTGTACTGCTGACTCCTCTAGTGCTACCAGTCCTGACCGTGGCATGAACTTCATTGTGTGCTTGTCACTCAGCCTAGGATTTTTCTATTGAAGTCAAAATTGAAGCTAATTGTTTAGCAATGTAAAATGTTGTGGTGGGTGCAGAGAAATCCTTCCAATTCATCTGTTTACTTCACAAACCTCACCCAGACTTCCTTTATAGTAAGCTCTTTGGGGATAGTCAAGTCACTCTGTCCTTTTCGGGGTTTCCGGTACTTACACATCCTTTTAGTATATTTTCCAGCAAAAACTTTTTCAGTTTAAAACCATAGGCATTCACAACACATTTTGTTTCACACATGGTAATACACTTTTAGAGATACATGGCTCCAACAGCTCTTTTTGCATCAGAAAAGGTCTGCATATATATATATCTATATATATGTACTGCAATTTGCCTTTAAAAAAACAAAACCTTGCTAGATATTTTTGTAAAGCAATCGCAAAAACTATACACTCCATGAAATATTTAGTGAAGCTGAGAAATTATTAAGGCAGCATTTTTTTTTAAATCGTCAGGATATGTATGTTGCAATACAGTGTAACTCCTGCAAATTCTGAAATATAAACTACTTGTTATCCCTTTCCAGTATGTAGATACTGTATCCCTGTCAAGGTTCCATCTGTGGTATTACTCTGCTGACAACTTGCACAGAGGAGTTTCCTCTTTTGGGTAATGGCAGCCAGAGAGAGAAACTACTTCATCTCTTCACACTGTCTCCATTGTCAGCCCAATACATTAGATAAGGTAAAAGCAAACGGTGAACAACCTGTATATCTACGTGTGTGTGTTTGTAGTGTGTTGGGTCTGTTGTTTCTGTCGAATAAGTATTTTATCTCGGACATTCTTACGTAAGATGTAGACAGCTGGTTCCACTTTCAAAGCAAAGGAGGGAGGCGCCAGATATCCTGTGAAATCGCGCCCACCGCCTTTGGTGATGGCAGAGTTTCATCATGTCGTTTTAAGTTTTGTGGTTGTTGAATTCATAATCTGAAGGTGTTTTGTGAGTTAAGCAGAGAGACAGCACAGAAATCCCTCTGGCTTGCTTTATCTCACTGTAAGCAGGACTTTGCTGTGCCATTTAAAACCAGTCTGTTTTCCACTTGAATTATTAAAGATGCATGTTCACATAGACAGTTCTCATGTTTACCTTCATACCCCCTCAGGACCTGTAGTCTTTATCCACCTGGATGATCATCTAAGGGCTATTAGAGGATTGCTTAAGGTCTGACATATATATAAATCTGCCTGCAATAAACACTTTTTGTCATTTTAGTTTGTCAAGGTTTTCTATTTTACAATATCAAATGTTAGACTTTGATTTGTTGTTAGATTTGACTGGTTTGTAGTCAAAGTAAAACCTAAAGTTTAATGATGATTACATTTTAAATCTAAAGAGCTGAATGGAATGTTTTTGGGTAAAACAAGACAGCATGTTAAGAAGAATAGATATTTAATTTTATTTAATTTATTTAAACCTGAAATAAGTTGTTTTAAAAATTGTTGTCAGGTCTCAGATAAGTGCCAGGAAATAATTTTAAAGTAACTAGATTAAAATTTTTTAGTTATAATCACTTTTAAGATGAAAAAAGCTTAAAAAGTTTCAAAAACATTTGTATTGGTAACCAGAATTAAGTAAAAGTAAAGTAACAGCTCCGAACTGCAAAGACTTTGCAAGATTACCGTTTGGCTAAAATACTTCTCAATGAGTTTCACATTATGCCACCAAAAAAAGATTGTGTCCACACTAAATGTAATTCAGCTTTCCCTTTGTGTTGCACAGCGATGAAAAGTCTGTTCAGTAACTTGCTTGCGTTGTCGTCTTTGAACATGCAAAGACGAATAAAATTTGTCTTTTTCAGCTTTTAAGATTCACAACATCCAACTTCCAACTAAGAGGTGTTTGTTTGTCCTTCCTTGCATTTATTAATGGAGGATCCAGTTATTTTATGGTGAATTTGTCATATATAATGCCTATGATTAGCTGAGTAATGATAAATGCCATATTCGATGTTTTCAAATGCGAAGCGTTGTAAGGTTGAAGAGCAGAACACTATGCGGAAAAGGCAGATAAAATCAGTAGCTATAGATCAAGTTCAGCTTTGAGAAAAGCTTCTAAAGCTGTCAGGCGTTGAGTGAGTTACCATCTGTATTTCCGTGCATTTAAAGCAGGACGAGTGGATTCCACCTTTGAAAGTCTTGAGTGAAGCTTCGGATCTTATTCTTGGAGTCTGGCAATATTCCACACTGTGGGTCATGGGGTGATTATCTCTTCCTGTCAGGAATGCTGAGAATTTCCTGCGTTTTCTCCCTTTTCCGGCCTTGTTAGTGACTGCGCCTGAACATGTGACAGAAAGCCCGGGCCCTGCACACTTTGATTGACTAGTGCGCTTTCTGTTGTTGTTACCTGATCTTCAGCAGTAGCATTGATACACACTCCGGCTCTTAAAGCACTTTACTCAGCTCTTACATCAAGAGAGGAGGTATTGAGGGTGATGATGATCACTCAGCGGGCAAATAATACGCACCTGCTCTAAAAATCTCTACATCTGCGGATATAAAAAGCACTGGCCTTTCAGTGTTACTAGCCATACCTGTTGTCAGAAGAACTATTAACTACAGTTATTCCTAGATGTATGACTGCTTTTTTAGTTCTTTTCCTTAAACTGGTTTCAAAGTCATTTTTGTTGATACAGTTTGTTCAATGCCTCAAACTGTATCTGCACTTTATGCAGATACAGTGGAAACCCTTGAACTCTTTGCAGTTATTTTCAAACCTCATGAAAGCGGGCCTAGCTTCAGACACAGTTTTGGCCATTAAAAGAAAAATTTCTGTCGTAAATCAGTCTTTGTAGTATGCAATTTGTTGACCGTCCATATGATTTTCCCGATGGATGCATCTGTGTGCCTTGACTCAATCGCCAAAAGCAGTCAACTCTCAGCTATGTTGTTTGTGTCCCTAGGAGAAAGGAGAGCTGTGTTTGCGTAGGATGGTGGTTTGGGAGGGGGGTGGAGTAAGAATCAGACCCAAGTATAGGCTACTTCACCACAGTTATTCTCCCCTCCCATCTTGCACCCTTTGGTCCCCCTCTCTGCCTCCCTGTTTGCTCTTTTCCCCTTTTTTCACTCCCACCTGTTTTGTTCAGGCGGTTGGTCTGGGCAACAGAACGGGGAGAGAAAATTGTCCCAAAATAGAGAATCAAACAATGACACCAAAACACTGAGACCATAGTTTTAGAATCAGGGCTGATGCTTAGTTTAATTTAGTATTTTGCTAATGTTTGCAGTGTTAGCATTGGTGTTTTGCCAGCCTTACAAAACTGGACATCACAGATCATCCACAGAGCTCTAATACATCTGGTCCTGAATACTTGAAATGTAACCTCCCTCCTTATTTAATGAAGCTTTACCAGTGATTGACCACATTTTTCAGTTTAATTTATGTTAAACTGTATGTTCTTGACTGTAAACATAAGCAGTGTCTGCATTTGTCCATGTCTATATTCCTATGACTTTATTTCGTGCCTCATCCATTTAAAGCTCTGTTCTTTATACGAAAGTCATTTTACCTTCATTTTATCATTGCTAGGCTACCGAAGTGCCACTTGATTGGGACTTTAATGAGGATTGAAGAAGAGCCGGAGTGAGTTTGGACTACAAAGACAGAGAGAACAAAGAAAATGCACTGCAGACAGCCTGTCAGATCCAGTAGGAATAGCCTTAGGACAGTTTTAGGCATCGTTCTGCAGCCACAGCATGCACAGCTAACTGTGCTGCGTGTGACACACAGATGCATTAATAAGACAGCAGCAAACATGGATGCTGCGTGATGGCAGCTTTAAAGCACAGAAATGACTCCTGCTTTAGTCAGTCAGTCCTCACTTCACAGTCCTACCTCAGTATTTCCATTTCTAAAGATGACTTTTACAGCCGCTGTCTTGCATAAGTTGTCCTTCAGAGACACAGTACTAGAAAGAAATTATTACCAAATGATGGGCAGATGCTTTCTGTTATAACACACAAGGACAGTGATCATTGGAGAATTTTTTTAAAGTACATATTTACAAACTAGATTGAAATAGGTGTGCATTTCCATTTATGGACTAAAACTGTGGATTTTTTTCTGTTTAGGACATGCTGTAAAAAAAGAATAGTAAGTCAATGCATTAAAGTAATACCATTTGAAAAAGATTTGCTATGTAGTTGTTAGTTTTGCAAATCCATTTGATTTGGTATGGCCATCTGTATTTACTCAGTTGTATTGTAATATGAGAGGGGTTGGTTACATAATAGTTGTTTTTCTTCTCTTTGCTCCCTTTTTACTCATGAAATTTAGTTTTTCGCTTCAATTCAATTTTTTTGGGTGAATATCAGTAGATGTGTACTAAAATGAAATGAGTGATACAAACTGAAATATATTTCTTAACAATTTCACAGACAGATAGCATTTGCATTAGACCTGCCCAGATACACATTTATTCTTATAGCAAGTTTTAACAGGTTCTCAGATCTTTCCATCCTTCTGCTCAGGGTGAAAATAGGCTGTCGGCTTTGGAGACAGAGGTGGAGGAGATGAACCCACAACTATGTATCATATTCAGTAAATTAAAATATGAACAGTATTTCCGATGAGGCTTGTTTGTCTTGTTTCATCAACTATAAGTAAAAAAACAAACAAAACATCATTATTAACAGAAATAAAGGCTTAAAAAGATCAGTCTCAACGAATTACTCCAAAAAAAATTTCTATAATATTCAAATTTATTGAATATGACTTTATTAATACATAATATTATTAAATCTCTCACTCTGATTTTTTCCCATGTTTAATAACTGGACTCCCAGAAGCCCCTGTGATAACAGCTATTTCTGTCTGTGTGATTCTTGTTGCATGAACTGAAGCCACACCGAGTGACACGGTCTATTGTTATGATAATACCGTCATGCACGTGAAACAGCCTCTGTGTCTACTTTCAGTGAGTAACACATACGACAATGTTGGAGACTTTGAAGAGGACAGTTGTGGGTCTATTCACGATTTGATTATTGCGTCTCCGTTGTTGTTTTCATCTCACCCAAGATGAGATGAAATAATCCTTAAATTTTCAGAAAAGAAAAATTTACAAGCTTAGGGTTGGTAAGAGCAGCTGCTTTAATGTTGTGTGATTAGATTTATTAAAACAACTTCCATGCTTTGTCTAAATCATTGAGCAACTAAAGCTCACAAATGGCCACAGGGTGTTCTGTTTGCGTAATATAGAAATATCACTGACCATTTGCTTGTTTTACACTGCAGTTAGCCCAAGTATTAACCCTTCATTTATGTCTTTTTTTTGTCACACTTTAATGTTTTACATAATCAATTTTTAATATATCACACAAAAACAAAGAGATATAAAACATTTTTAAGTTAGGTTTATTTATAAGGCTAGGCGGCTATCCAATTTTTAAAGACATAGTTCCACCTTTGAATTAAATCATGAATTAACTGTTGACCACACTTTTCAGTTCAATTACTCTAGCCACATTCAGACCTGATGACTGTCAAACCTGTAGGATCAAGAAATCACTAAAAGGAGAATTTGTCTACATAGAGTAGACTAAAAGATAAAAAAAAAAAGATTGTGCCATAAGTTAAAGTAATTTAAGAACAGTTGAGAAACAGTTACTGCCCTTTATCAGTCTGGAAATGATAAAGCAATTTCTTAGGCTCTGGGAATCCAACAAACTAAAGTAAGAACCTTTATCGGAAAAATTAAGAAAACATGGGTCAGAAACTTTCCTAAGAGAGGTTAGTTAACCAAAATTAGTCCTACAGTAAATCAACTAAAGTTCTAAAAGAAAAGTTAGAAAGTATTAGACCTCACTTTCCTCAGTTTAGATCAGAGTTCATGGTTCAAAAGTTGGAAAGAGACTAAGCAGAAATGGTAAATTCCAAGGTGAAAAATCATTTCTGACCAAAAATAATTCAAATCCCTTTTCACATTCATCAAATGAAGCTTTGGGATAATCCCAGGTCCTTTGGTCATATATTCTGCTGACTGACACAAGTACATTTTTGTGGAAAGTGTTCAGTAGGTGTTGCAGAAAACAAACATCATTCTTACAGACAAACATGATAGTTGGTAGTATGCTTTGTGTTGTTAGTGTGGCAGTAGGAAGAGGGCAGATACTTTTCCACATTACTGTAGAGTGGAAAGAAAGGTTAGGAAATATTTACACCACATTGTTTCTAGACTAAACTGATCAAACTATGTTCTGACTCTGTTTGTCTAGTGTTCTTACATAGTACATACTTCATTCTTTCTCAATTGTCCCAGATAAAGTGTATGTAGTGTGATAGCGGTCTGATTAACAGTGTTGTTTCTCTCTGTGGTTGTCTCTTCCAGTCTCCCAGTCCAATAGCAGCCTAAAGAAGCACCGAAGTAGGAGCATTTTTAGCCCTTTCTTTTGCTGCTTCCGCAACTACAATGACTACCATGTGGAGCCACCACCCGCCAACAACAAGACACTTTCTCTGCCCCCTCCTCCAGAGGAGAATGGCAGTCCTCCTAAGGTAAAGCTCATGTTTTGCTTTTATTGTTGGCCAGGGTCCAAATTGCATACCATTAACATTCAGAAGACCAAACAGACCTTCAGAGAATTAGTTAATGTTTTATGACAGGAGTCTGAGTTTAACTGTAGAGCCAAATAACTTCTGTTTGGTTTCGTTACAAAAAGTTTGTTGGAGTTTGCCTTCTCTTGCTGGGGTCTCGGGCAGAGGCGCTCTACTGCCTCTCTGAGCTCTCTCTCTCTCTCTCTCCGCAAATTTTTCCAGCTGCTTCAAACCCGTTGAACCCAGAGGTTGTTTACCATCTGCTGCTTAAAAAATACGGGCTAGCTTCCCATCATGCATTCTTCGATATCTGCCTGAACACCTAATCGCGCACACAATAACACACACACAGTGCACCGAGCACACTTAGAAGCCCCTAAAAACACACACACTTGCTCACTCTTGGTTGGGCATCAGGGAGCAGCGCATCCTGCCATGGCAACACACGTGTACACATAGACATGCAATCACACCAGAGCCTCTCTAATCCCCATAAAGTTGGCCTTGTGCATGTCCGGTATGATGAATTGCTTGGCACCACTGCCTCCCCCTCTCCTCTTGTACACTCCAACCAGTGTAGTGACAAAGTGTGAAGAGAAACTCTCTGGCTGTGGAAAAAGGCGCCAAACACTGAAGCTCCTCTACAAACAGTCTTCTGCTGCCAAACGCAGGTACATCAGGCTAAAAATGGAATCAGAACCATCACACGTTCATTCTCGTTTGTCTGTAAATATCTCACACTGAGGGAAGAAATCTGTTGTCCTTTACAGGTCACTATTCATGTTGTCAAAGCTAACCTGCTCCAGATCACTGTGTAATAAATCTGTTCCCATCGATTTAACGTGATCTTAGAGATCTTTCCCCAAAAACATTGTTTTAGAGAGACTGATTTTCAAACTGGGTCTGCTCCCACAGTTCCCTCCCAGTAGTGTAGTGTTGCTGGATTTCTAACCAGATGAATTTTGTTACTATGGCAGCTCTGTTTGTTTTTTTTCTGTAAGTTGTTTTCAACTTTCCCGTACACCTCCTCTGTCTTTCCCAACTTTTCCATTTGCTGGTTAATGTATTGCTGTACACTTGTACTTTCGGCTGTTTTTCATTTCCTTCCATATTTTTCTTTTTTATGTTTTTTCCACACCATCTCTCTCAGTGTCTGTTTTTTTCTTTCTCCACTTATGTTCTCCAGTATGACGAGGTACGGGTCATCCCAATACTCAGTGTACGTATGATTGTATTTAATTTTTTCTCCATTACGCTTCATCACACTAACCTTCTCCCTATGCATGAGGTGCTTCATCATTCGGGTTTCATGCAGCTGCTGACATAAAGGCGATTTTTCATTCCCGGTCGATGAAATATTCTCGATTTTCCACTGTTCATGAGGTTATGTGCCTTCCAATTCTTTTGTGCTTTTAACTCCCCAATCATTAAAATTTAAAAATAATTTTTCAGATTCACCAATTACCCTTCAGGCAACACTGCAAAATACAGACTCTACTTCCCCAGAATTTTGTGGTTATTTTTCAGAATTTACCATGAACTTTCCTGGAACTTTCACAGAAGAGTTCACTAGTTTTCCAGAACTTAGAGCTTACTTTGCAAAACATTTCTGGAAACTTTCTGTAACTTACAAGGTACTTTCCTAGAACTTTCATATCTCTTACTGTTTACTTTTCTGGAAATTAGTGGGTGCTTTACTCAAACTTAGATATTACTTACAGGAATTTATCTTAACTTCCAGTTAACTTTTATGGAACTTACTGGTTACGTTACTGAAACTTACAAGTGTTTCCCCTGAACTTAGAAGTTACTTTGCAGAAATCATGGAACTTTCCCACACTTATCAGATACTTTCTTGGATCTTATCAGGGATTTCACCAGAATGTAGAGGTAACTTCAAAATATATCTTACTTGGTACTTACTAGAACCTACCAGATGGTTTCTTGGAACTTTCATGGAACTGACTGGTTACTTTACTGGAGCTTGAAATGCATTTTCCTGGACCTAATTGATAGGTTTACATTTTTTTAAATTTTAAGTTGCTAAGTTTCTTCTGGAACATTTTTTGGTACTTAAAATGTACCAAATTTTTTTTGTACATTTCCTGAAACATAACAGGTTTTCTGCAACCTACAGGAACAGTGTGGAACTTCAGGACAAAAACCAAAATTTTCAGTAAGTAAATGGTGGTGGCTAAGTTCTTTAAAGTTTCATGAAAGCACATTATAGGTTCAGGAAAGTGAGTAACCCCTTCCTGGAAGACTGACTAGTAAATAGTTCAGGATAGTATGAGATACATTCCAGAAAGTAACCTTTGAGTACTGGACAAGTAACCAGTGAGCGCTATGAAACTTGCAATAAGTTCCAAAGTCTTTTAAATTTAGGCAAAGTAACTGCTAAAATCAAGAAAAATGCTATTTATGTGTCATGTTACCTTACATGCCTTTGTCAACTTTTCGATTTCTGTGTGCAACCTGTGTTTTTAAGAGAGTGAGTCAACAAATAGATGCCTCCACCTTGTTTAGATTGGGTATTGGAAGTCGGTGCTGATGCTGCATTTCATTTAGCTATTTTGGAATGTGTTAGATTCCTGTGGTTTGCTGTAATTTCGAATATTCACACTCACAGCATCCCAACGTCTAGCCACGCTTTAAATTGCACCACCCAGCAGACGTCTCCCTTCAATAGCAGGAAATGCATATGGTGTTGAGGGCTGCTCTTTGTATTGCCAGGAGGACATGAGCAGAGTCAACTATTCTGAGCGGTGACTTTTATAACTCAAGCCTGGGTGGTCAGGTCTGTGTCAAAAGTTGCTATAACTTTATGTGCAATTTGAGACCACTCTCCCAAGGCTTCAAACAGGCTAATTATACAAAATGTTACTCTGGCATTTCAAAGCATATATTTCTTTAATTATTTTAAAATTCAATCCTATCTGGCACTGCTTAAGTAAATGATAACTGATGACTAAAGTTCATTTTGCTGATTTATTTTTGCTTCCATAAAAATGGCTAAAATTACTAGCCAGCAGTAATTTTAACCTATTCATTAGTTTCATAGTTTATGTGACAAGCATTTTGATGAGTGTCATAGGATGATTGTCAGATCTCACAGGATGAGATCTGATACCGTGTCATATTCTGACATCATGTTTTAACACTTATTCTGTGTTAAAATGAATAAAATGTAAAGGTGCATATTTAAACTGCTGTTATTAAATAAATACTGCAAACTGCTGGTAAAATGATATGGCTTGTTTATCATTAATTTCCTGTATAACTGATAACAGTTTATTTATAATATTAATGGTTTTAATTTCTATATCGGTTCTATTGTCGCAATATAAGTGTCAGCTTTAGATGTTTTAAGTTTTAAGGCTCAAATTTTTGTCATGTTGCCAATAAATTTATTATAGATTTTGAATGCAGTGGTAGTTGTTAGACATTTTTACTGAGCACACATATTTTTATCTCTTTTTTTGCCTTTCTGCTCTTCTTAAAGTAAAATTATGAGGCTGGAGGCAAGATGGTGTTAGCTAATAAATCAGATGTATTAAATACCCAGGTACCAAACCTGCAGCAGTGTCTAAAAGCCTGGATTACCTCCAAAAGTGACAAATAGGGGAATATTTCTTATTTTGCCATCATGCACTACTGACTGACAACATACTGCTACTCTATGTTGATACAGTCATAGAAACTAAGCAAAATTTTCTTAATTGTGTATGTGCTTTAAAACTGGCAACCAGAACAAACCATATTTAAATGCTGTTTGAAAGCATTATGAGACACATTGTTATTTCATTTATACATTTACATGCTTTTAAAAATGGTCTGTTTCGCTCTTATTTATTATCAGGTGTTTCCATCCAGTCAGCATGTTATGATTTGGTCATCACTGTATTTTCTGGCTTGATCTTGTGGAAAAGATTATTGCATCTGCCTGGTGAAAATGTGAAGTTGGTCTTTCTTAACTTAAGCAGCTAAGCTGGCAAGAGTAAATGTAATAAATCACTGACATACTGGGTGTCATTCAGTGTCCTTGCTCAGAGGGAATTCTTCCTGCAATACATCCTGTGATAAGACATGATAAACACAGTCTGCCATGGAAAAGCACTCTTAAACACAGGGACATGCAGAAAATGCCTGGCAGAATGAATGGCAGCTCACTTGTGGGAACGTGTTTGTGGATTGAAAGAGTCCTTGATCTTCACCTCTGTACAGTCTTGTGTGTGTGCGTGTGTGGGTGTGTGTAGTTTATGTGAATAAGAGCACTGATGTGAGTGTGTGCCCCCCGTGGCTGAACCATCTGCCTTTTGCCTGTGTGTAACCCCAGGCTTTGGCAAAGGACACAATCATTTCTCCCTTCCTCTGACCCTGAACGCAGCACCAGGAGTCGTTCTTGAGAAGAGCGATGTGAATCCCCACTCCGGTCGCTATGCTACCATGGGGCCACAAAGGTTTGCATGTCCAGTCAGAGAGAAGTGGGAACCATCCCATTGTTTTGCACAGTTTAAGTACTGTAAGAAAATAAGGGTTGGATTAGTGGGCCAACATCGCTTCTGGCTAAAAACACTCAAGTCGGCCTGCTGCTCTAAATTAAAGGGCTAATTATCTGTATTAATAATTCCAGCTGAGTATTTAGACAGACAAAACCTGACCTGGATACTACACTAAAAATTATCATAAAATACATTTTTAAATGAATGATACTTTATTTGTGTGACAACACTGAAGATTGAATTTTAATTTCTTATTTTGACAGTATGTCGTGCTAACATTAAGACAATTCAAACAGCGCTGAAATTATTTACAGTGTTGATGAAAACTTTGACTGACCTCAGTCAGTGTAAAGTAATCCCAGGCACACTCAAGTCATGGAGGCACACCTCACAGTCTATAAAAATCATTTCTGATCAATTTGTTGCCAAAACAGCGGTAAGTAATCATGTGTCATATCAAGGTTGTTACTGTATTTTTAATCTAAAGATCCTACTAATAAGCAAATAATTAAAAATAAAGCTGTTCTTGTGTTTATCAAAATATGTTCGTGTTTTAGGTCTTTTATTTATCGAAAGAATCACAATCTTTTCCAACTTTAATCGTGAAAATGTTTGAGCTGGTATTACATCTCGTGACAGTTTCTCCTACCCTTGACCACAAAATATAGTATACATACCAATGTAACCTGTCTGTGTTTTCTCTGCAGCCTCCAGCCAAGTTCCTCCTGCCTGAGGTCAGTATAGCCGACTATGGCAAAAACTGTGTGGTGATCGACCTGGATGAAACCCTTGTACACAGCTCCTTTAAGGTACACCATCCATCCATCCTTCCATCCTTTATGCCAGTAGAATAGCTGTTTAAAAGTTTCTCAAGAAAAAATACAAAATACTCTCTTGCGTACAAAAAACGCACTTTTACACAGAAGGTGACAGATTTTTTTTTATTTTTACATAAATAGACTTTTTAACTTACTTTTTGTTCATTTCTAATTGTAAATAAAATATCTTCCAGCTATATTTGGATCTCGCTATCCAAAGGTTTTTTGTAACCTAACAGTTGCATTTATTTAGTATTTAATTAGGCTAAATTCTAATGTAAACTTCTGAATCAGACGCTTATTTTTTGATCATTTTTTCATCTGAAAATAAAAAAAATTATAATAATTGGTTTATTTTTAAATATAATTTGAATCATTTGGTTTTCTTTTTTTTTTTTTAATAAGCCCTTCACATCGTACAGCCCTTTTATGCTGAAGTAGTTTATATTTGAAGCCCAATGTTATTTGATATTGTAGCAATTTCATTTTATTGTTGCTGTTAGGTTGTCTGTTGCTTCACGCACTCACTGAAGGCACATCACAACACAACACCTGCTGCATAAAAGGCAAGCATATGTGATACAACTTTGTATGAGCTCGGTTTTCTTTATACTGCTTGGCCTTGCAGGGCTCTGTATCTGAGTGACTGATAGTGTGCAGAGTAGAGAAAAGTGATTTTAGTGCATCATAAATCTGGTGCAATGTCCCTGTAGACCTTGAGCAGAGGATCAGGCTGTCAGATATGATATATAGATTAATATATATTATCTGTTAAATATTTAGGCACACCTTTTCAGTGAGAACCTTTGTGTAATCCTTTTTATTGCTCATATCATTAGACAGGTGCGCAGATGATTTTAGCTCTCAAGTGCAGGTTGTACATTAGAATAAATACATTTCAATTCACCCACTAGATATGATCCTGCTTTTTAGCATCCAGTTTGAAGCTCCTTCCTTTCTGCATTAAAGCTGATGTACACACCTGGCCAACCTGGTGACCTATTTCAGCATCGCTCTGCCTCAGTCTGGGCTGTTCTTATTAACCTGGTTATATTTTCTTTTAACAAAAAAATCCATGAAGTCAAAGACAGTAGATTTGAAGGCAACCAAATAGCCCCAGGTGACGACTCTTTGTTGTAGTTTCATTCAGAAGTGAAGAAGTTAACTCGTTTTTGTTCAGACAAATACGTTTTTTATGTGACTTCAAGCTGAATTCCACACTTGCTGTGAAATGTAAAAGAAAATATGCGCACACACCCATGGTGATCATATGCTACAAACACATGTGCTTTCTCAGACACAAGGGTGTGCCCTGTACAGTGTACTGTTGCACTGAATGGCTGTGGCATGGATTTCCCAGAAATCCAGTGTGAGTTTGAATAAATTTTCTCCGTCTTTGTCAAAACAAGTCACACGCTCACATTCTCAAGAGCTGGGATCCATGGAAAATTAGATCGCTTTAGAGATTAGTATGCCATATGTGCTAGGAGCAGACAGGGCAGTGGATGGAAATCAGTTGATTGTGAGGAAACAGAACAACATAAAAACTACACATTCACAGCATTTTCAGTTCCGTTCTCGGCCTGCGCAGGATTTCCTCCAGGTTTCCTGTTCAGATGTGATAATGATTCAAAATATTATGCGCATTCTTTCTGAAGCTCTGGAACTGAACAATGAATGCAGGAAAAAGAAAACAACAGGGGATACAGATGATGCACAGATGGACATGGACTAAAAAAGCAACATTACGTAACACGCCGCAGTTTCTGCTTTATCCTGCATGTTATGGATGAGGGGATAATTCCCAGGCCTGTTCCGGGATTAGATAAAGTGTGTGCTAGACATGTCAAAGCAGCATAAAGGATTATTTACATAATGACAAATGACATTTATTCTACTTATTTGAACATGTGCTGTTATTTTCTTAGTTTGTGATAAAAGTTGGTTGCTTTTATGCAGTAATTGATTTTATGTGGTAATACAACCAAACTTGCAAGTTATGTTTTAATGTGATTAACTGCATGAAATTAAAGGGACTGACATGTTTTGACTGGTTAAGGTACAATCAGAGTTTTGACTGTTTTCAGTGTGTTGATTGAAAACAATCAATCAACACACTGATCGAAAACAAATTCTCATTTGGATTTAGGTTTTGATTTTCACTATATAAATGTACGTGTGTGGGTCTGTGCATTTAAAATCTTTGATGGAAAGATTTCAGACAGATGAAGGTCAGATCTTGCTCTTCCTGTGATGCAGCCTAATCGATCTTGAGCATGTCTTCCTAACATTTATTTCCCGATATGAAATATGTCAAAAACCATAAAACCTTCCACTCTAAACTCTTTGAGGTTGAGTTATTTAAGTACTCTCCTTTCTCCGTTACTTAATCTAGACCTACTTTCTGTCTTACGCACACTTCAACCTTCTCTTTCATGCATCCCAGCCTCTTATCCATGACAAAGCAGGGCGATGAGCAGCTGTTGAATGCGCAGTCTTCCGATGATGGAGCAATTCAGCAGAAGAGCAATAACCAAAGGAGTGGAGAGAAGTTTGTTTTTGTGATCCCTACCCCACCTTCCTTTGTTTTCCTTTTTAAAGGTTGAAGTCATAAAAATTGTATTTAGTAGATATTAAAGCCTGTTAGCTCTGCTCACAGCTTGTCTGAATGTCTGCTTATACACAGTTTATTTTACTGAAACTGCATAACAGATTTAGGGGAAAAGAAAAACACAGTATTTAATTTGAATTACTTTTGAAATCTGACATTATATAAAGAAATTAATTATCTTTAGTAGATATTTATTGCTATACAATGATAATACCTAAGGGCTTTTATTTGTGATGTGAGAAGTTAAAGAGTGCTTATCATTTCTGAAGCAAACACCCCCTCTGCTGGATGGCATGTAACTCTTGCTTCTAACCTGACATTTCTTATTCCTGAAGGCCAATAAAGATACCAACTTTATAAAGTCTGAGGATACATTCAGGCCTTGAAGTTTCTTTAGTGTTCAACAAAAGTTGTCAAAATGCTTTACCTGAAAAACCTGAGATTGAGATGGATATCAGATGGATATACAAGCAATTAACAGGAAATAAGTAATTATTGTAAAGCACTGTGGCTTTGCAGTGCTTGTGTATGAGTCTTACCTGAAGCATTGTAAAGAAACTTATTTTCACAACATTTTCTTTCTACTCTTTCTGTTTTATTTTTCACTTTGCCAAGGTCCAAATAGGGTGAAACATCAAAGGAGAACTCTTGTTTCTTTCATAACGCCAGCAGCTCACAGGACACTTTATGTTCACTGCCCACCAGAAGTATGGTGGTATGTTTCGCCATATTTAGTCAAAGCTGGCTGCTATAAAGATGCTGGCAAGTTAGCTCATGCTAAAGCAACAAATTTGTTTTCTAGATTCGTAATTCAGATTTGTTACTTAGGCATATTCAGTTGTACCCTAGTATGATGCTAAAGCAATTTATCTCTACAATATAAATGCTTATTAAGTGTTTAACCAAATAGGTGACAGCTACAGCTCTTCTCCCCTGAGTACATGCAGAAATGTATTTTTTACCTGTCACCTAGTTCTTTTTTTCTTCTTACCAAAATGACTGTGCCTCCTACCTAGTCCTTTCATCCTTGTCTTTACGTCCTCCGCTCATCTTCCACCCACGCCCCCTCTGGAATCTGTCTTCCTCTGCCTCCTGCACCTTCTTCTCTTCCTTCTCCAGCTTTCCAAAATGACACAAGTCACACAGCGAAAACAGCAGCTCTTCTGTTTGCCTTCACATCTGTCATCTTTCCTCTGCTCCCAAGTTCCTCTCCAGAGTACTGGTTTTTATTTAACACTCGCAGAGTGCTGGAGCAAAGGGAGCCACATGATGACTAGAGTCATCACTTGCCTGAGGCATATTGCCGGGCTATTTTACTTCTTTTCTTCCATAAAACAAGATGTGGGTGTGTAGCTGGGTGTCTTTTCTTGTGCTAAAATGGGCAAAACAAGTGACAAGTTTTGAATCCGATCGTTGTTTTTATGTGTTCCCGCAGCCCATCAGTAATGCAGACTTTATCGTCCCGGTGGAGATTGACGGCACTGTTCATCAGGTAATGCCGCTGTGATGTGGAGGACCTCTGTACGTAGGCGTAAACATAATAACTTTATACTGCCTTTTTTAATTTGTGAAGGTTCCCTTGGGAACTGGTTTCATTCATCTCTATATTTATTATTCTCTGTTATCCCACAGCTACCGTGCATCAAAGTCCAGCCACTTCAAACATCTTAGTAGTTTTTGCTTGATTTTTTTTCTCTCCTTGCTCACTGTAATGCTGACTGACTTGGCTTTTTTTTTTTACTTTGAATGTCCCCAAGCCTGTTGAAGACACTATTCAAAATGCAGGATTTTTTTCACACAATAAAAGCAATTGGGTGAAGTAAATGAAGAGACTCCTTTTGCACCATCCATTGACTTCAGAGGGAAGAACCAGATTCAGGACTGTAGCTGCAACCTCGTTCAAGTAATCCAGGATAGGCTTTGTGGATCTACTTCAGCCCATCCTTGATTACTTGCACTTGGCAGCAGCAACTAACCCACAAAAACTACCTGAGGAGAACAGCAGAGCGGACAAATATGGGCTATCAAGTTTTTTTTATGCTGTATAAATGTAAGATGTCATGCAATGCACTCTTGATTTGCCAGATGGGATACTGTGATAACACAAAGATCACAATCTGAAATATGTGTCTCACCTTATCCCTAAAAACTGCACTTTCTTATTTGAAAAGTTTGTTTACTAAATCAATGCCAGTTTTGTTATAATTTTAGCACAGTGTATTTTATTTACATTACATTTACAAAAATGACCGGGATTTTATTAAATTGTTTAAAGTGACTTTTAGTTCTTAATTTTATATGATTTTTGTTTGGGAACATGACAGTCTTTCAGATAAAACATTTGCAAATTACTACATGAATTGCATTGTAGTTTTATTGATTGCTTTGTCAGTACACTGCTGTTAGTGCAGATCCCAGTGGTAAAACATTGCATGTTAGACGCAGACAAAAAGAACAACAAACACAGGCTGCTTTAGTTTTCTTTGTGAGTTGATTGAACAAAAGTTTGTTTTTCTGCATTTGGTTCAAATGGGTTGATTGGAGGACGCCATTAAGAGGTGTTATTCACAACCCTCTAACAATAATTCTCTATCATGATTGTATGAAAAAAACATCTTTCCTGGCAGATTGAGAACTAGTGTGTTATCTTCGTTATGGGAAAATGAGTTTGATTCTGAGTAATTAGATAATTTAATTGCTGAATAATGACAGTTTTCTTGCTAATGATGAATTTTCTGTTAACCATCACATTTAGGTGTACGTTTTGAAGAGGCCTCATGTGGACGAATTCCTCCAGAAGATGGGGGAGTTGTTTGAATGTGTCCTCTTCACCGCCAGCTTAGCCAAGGTTGGCTCATGTGAGACCTCCACATTAGGCACCGTAATGCTTTCCATTGCCACGTCAATAATTTCTTTCCTTTTGGGTCTGGTTAGTATGCTGACCCCGTGGCAGACCTGCTGGACCAGTGGGGGGTGTTTCGCGCTCGGCTCTTCAGGGAATCGTGTGTTTTCCACAGAGGAAATTACGTCAAAGACCTCAGCCGGCTGGGCCGAGAGCTCCGAAAAGTCATCATTGTAGACAACTCGCCTGCCTCGTACATCTTCCATCCTGAAAATGCAGTGAGTCATTATTTTCCGGACAAGTTTCAATAGTTCAAAACATTATCTTGGTCTAAAGGAAGAGTTTCCGTCCATCTGTTCACTTTTCATTCAATATTAACTCTATTTAGGGTTGTAGGTGGACTTTCTTTCTGGGGCTCTTGAACATATCTTCAGTCTATCACAGGGCCAAAACAGACTCACACAAGACCAACAAACATTGCAACTAAGTACAGTGTAGAATCAATAATGGCAATGTGATTTGAAATGCGTTAAACATGCATGTTTTTGCACTGTAGAAGAAAACAGGAGTACCCTGAGAAATACCTCACATGCACAGATGCACAGAACATCTGTCAAACTTGAGAGTATTTTCTTTTTAAAAACTTCAGATTTAAAAAAATAGCTCAAAGTACTAGAGCTCAAACTGAAATAATTTTCTTATTTAGTTAAAATACTACAAGTGAGAATGTAAGAGATTCAGTGCTTGTGTTCTTCATCAGTGTTCAGGATGTTTGTCAAATTTAAGACTTTTCTCCTCCATGGAGAACTTTCTGCAACTCTTCCAGCCTTTGATGTATTTCTCCCCATTAATTATTAACACCAAACTCACACCAGCTCCTCACGCATAATGCAAGACGTTAGAAGCTGTTCTCAGCTTTTTTTTTCCTTTTGCTCACTTTCAAATCAAAGCTGCTCTCTCTTCTGTCCTCAGGTCCCAGTGCAGTCCTGGTTTGACGACATGACAGACACAGAGCTGTTGGATCTAATCCCTCTGTTTGAGGGTCTCAGTAAAGAGGAGGACGTTTACAGCCCCTTACAGACCTTGAGGAACAGGTAGCAGAAAAGACAGCACCCCATCTCTGCCACGGTCCTGCAGCCCGGCTCCCGTTCTCCAATCAAAAGGGTGGACAGTTAGAGCATTTAAAACGAACTGGTTTTAATCTGGAGAAAAGGACTCTGTGGATTCTTGCCATTTGTTGATTCCTGGACTCTTTCTACAGGACTCCTACTGACAAAAAAATTATATTACTGTATGTATATAGTAAATGTTTCTATGAGTAAGATATACAGAAAATAATTTTTCTATCAGAGAGAGGCAGTTTTACTATTCTATCAAGATTCTGTCAGGTAATATTTAGTTACTAAAAACAATCAAATTCACAGATCATATTTTTTTGTTATTTTCAATACTGTGTGAGCTTTATTTCCTTTTGTGTTGTTTTCTTTTTTGTTCCAACAACTGTGATTTACCTTCTCCTACAGAATGAAGTGCCTTCATTACTGTGCTTATTTTGTTGTTTCGGGTTATGGGGTTGGGATCTCCAGAGACATTGTTATTTGTAAATCCTAAAACAGAAGCTGAAAATGATTCTTTGTAAAAAGAAAAAAGTCTGGCGTTTATGAAGCTAGCCTGGATTACTGTAGGTTGTTTGATATCAGTAGCATTAAATTGTTAAATTCGCAGAAGACGTTTACAGTTCAATGTGATCCGTGGCTTAATTACAACATTTAATCCTTGACAGTGGCGGTAAATTTCTGGAACATACGAAAAGCCTGCCTAATTTTATGGAAGATAAAAATCAACATTTGTGATCATTTATCAACTGATAAATGTTGATTTCTGATAAAAGTTAGAAATTTGAAAAAAATAATGTTTTACTGGACTATGTTTATTGAGGCTAAGAGTGTTGGATGAATTGTAAAGAAATGCTGTTAAAACTGTACTGTACAACATAAATAAAGTTGCAAATTTGCACACTGTCAGCTTGTTATCAAAGTGTAAGAACTTTGGCAAAACTGAGCAAAGACCTTCATTTAGAAAGACTCAGAAGTTATATGGTACATATCAGGATTGTTGCAGTTTGTTACTCATGGTAGCTTAATTTTCATGACTGAAATATGTTTCTAAGTATGTAAGTGAAAAAGACATCACAAGTCAAGAGTGATGATTTTATGTACAGAACATCAAACAAGGCATCAATGAATAACACAGTAGTCACCCAGAATGAAAATAGTGATAAGACATTTTCCAGTCTAGTGTGGGTTCTTAAGGTGAAGATTTATACAACAATATATGCAATCAAGAAAAGGAAGTTGAGAGAAATAATGTCTGAGAAAAGTAGATGAGAGACCTAACAGACCGGCACTCTACCCAAAGATTCATAATTGATCAGTGGTGAGTCCAGTATTCATGCAAATCCCCAAAATGTCAAAACAACTAAAACACTGGCAGTATTCAGATTAACCAGATTTCTGCTTCAGTTTTGACCAGAATCATTATTCTTATGTTAACTAATGTGCCCAAAACATAAAAAAACAACACATCAGTACTTTATAATTAAAAGTACCTTTAATGCAAAAAAAAACTAATCTTCCAGCTTAAACATGTAAATTAGAAGGGAGGTCAAAAAACTGCTATACTTTCTGCTACTCATTTGGTTCAGACACTGAGAATAAGACACTGGTCCAGGTAATTATCATGAAATAACATGCTGGAGGAAAACTTGGAAAGAGTGGGTGTTAGTTTCACTCTTAACTTAATTTAATAACACTCTTTATCAAATGTCTTGTCATGATAGAGGTTACAAAAAAACGTTACACTTTCAACAAACTTATTCATTATAATGATATTACAAAAAACTTACTTGGTGATTTAATTTTTAGCTGGTTAGGAGAAAAATGCTCAGTTCACCAATTTAATTTTTCCGAACCTTTCCTGTATAGAAAATCGGTAAGGGAGGTAAGATTGCTCACTACATTTTCTGTTTGCAATAGTTGATTGTGCCTTTATGTTTTAAAGAATTTTTGCTCCTAAGAATCTTTCTGTGTCCATCTTTGTTACTTATTTATTGTGATGTGTTGGTGCTTTTTTACTTACAGGATTTGGGATTTTTCGGGTTCTAAAGTATTACATTTGTCCTTTAATCTGATACAGACAAGTTTGTTCAGTGGGAGAAAAACAGAGTACCAGATGAAAATCTGGACATTTAATGGAGCAAGATTTGGACAACACACAGAAAAAAATTCATAGTCGTTTAAAAATGAGATGTTAAAATAATTTGTCGTGTATTCAGAGTAAGCAGCTCTATTTACCTTGAGGAAGGAGTGTGTGTATGTGTGAATATTTACAATTATGAATTAATTAAAACTACTAACTCTTGATTGGCTGCCTCAGGTCTACAGTGTTTTTGTGTTGTGTAAGATTAATGTTAAAACACAGCATTCACTACAAATCTCAATATAATCAAGACAAATAATTACACTTTTTACAATTATTATGTAGAACTTCATCTGCAAATTATTCCATGAGTATATTTTAACTTATCACTCGAGGGAGTAATTAAGATTAAAATGATCCAAGCTGAACAAATGCAGATATTTAATATTTGCATTTATTTTTGCTTGGACATTAATTAGGTACCAAATATGACTTCATATGATAGTTTAGAATTTCATATAAATGATCATCTCCTGGAATATTAACATATTTTTCCATTTTTAGCTTGTCCAAAAAATGGTCTTCATACACAGGCCTCAACGTTTTCAATAAACATTCATGCAAATTTTGATTATACTTGCTTTCCAGACTTTACCCCTAAGGGTACAGGAACAAAGATCTTATAATGTTCAATTAAACACGTGATAGCTAGTAATTGTATGGAAACTTTATCCATTGCATATTAATGCTAATACTACCTCTAACATGCCTTGTATCTTGTCTTTGCTCTAAAACTAAGTAATTTGTCATCTAGTATTCAACAGTAATGGTCTTCTGTTTTGGTTTATGAGTGAAAGCAGCTAAATAAACTTGTGGGCTGAGGAGCAGAAACTGGAAAATGAAAATTAACAGCACAGCACAGTTTGGCTTTCTACCGTAAGTTAGCTGACACCACAGACTGTCCATAGCAGAGACCGGCACCTTACTGGAGAACCTGCTTTCAAATTACACACACATTGCACAATTTAACACAAATAATGCCTTTATCGTGACACAAGAATGTTAAATTTATACTGTATCTGCTGGAATGCAAAGCCATGACTTTTAAGGATTTCTTCATATCAAGATATCAGAGTTGGTCACTCAAAGGGATCAAGTTTGTTTGGTGTTTTTACATTGAAAATCAAACTATGGCAAAAATCAGCTGAAGCCAAAAAGAAAAGAACAAAGAAAATAAATAAATAAATCATGTTAAAAAAAAATAATTAGTAGAAGTATACATTTTACATAATCTCAATTTCTCAACAAAGTGAGGCAAATAGCTTCGTCCACTACATCATGACTTGTTTTAAAAGTCCCTTTAATTATAAACTTATCTTTCAGCGGGATCCTGCTGAGCTGTGTTGTCACCAGTCGCATGCAGGTGCAATAATTGCACCATTATAAACTAGTTAATGTGCAACCAAGTCAAGATGTGGACCTTTGCCTTCCGCTTACATTGCTGAGTTGCACTGGTGGATTAAGCATTATACGGCTTATTGTTCAAGCCTGGAGCATTCCTGTTGTCGGTGTTTCCTTCTAACCTTCGACTTTTCCCTTCAGATATGAAAGGGCCAAAGTTCATAAAGTGCAACTGATGTTAGATTTTGAATGGAGTTCAAGAGTGAATGAAGAAATGAGGTGCCATCACTGAAGGTAAGTGCAACTTTATTGAGCTCATGTTGATAACAATAATAGATTAGTTATGTAACAGTGAACTCTTTAGATTCCCTGTGAGGGACTGTGTTATCAATACGATCCTATTTCAATAAAAAATAAATGTAGTAGATATATATCTACGAGAAAGCATAAGGAAGTTTAATCTATGATTCATCTTTGATAGCTGTATAAAAGTAAAAGAACCTGACAGATTGTTCACATACTTTGGAAATAGGCAAAGCTGATCCATCAGTGGAATTAAAGAGCTTTTGCTTTTCACGTGTTGAAGTGGCCTGCCTTTGCAAAGTTAAATAAACTCTACATAACAGCAGACATTTCTTGAAGTTTAAGATGAACCATTGAACTTCTGTAACAACACTTTAATGTTATTGTTTGGCAAAGGACTAACATTTGCTCTTCGCAAAGTGTTTCACTCTGTTATCTCAAAGATTGTGCAAATAAGTTTGGATACAGAGTGTGAATAAGCCTCATGCTTTGCACATGAACATAAACACCAATTTGCATGACTTTCCCTACTAGAACACACTGGTGGTTTCTGCACAACTGCCATCCAGGGCTTGCTTCTCCGTCTGCACCAAATGTAGACAAAGTAGAAACTTTTATGTTTATAACAATGGTACACACAGGCATATAACCTTTAAGCTTTTCTCACTTACTGACATTAAATCAGACTAAACTTTTTATGGTCTAGCTAAGTTTGGATTTGAACTAAAGGCCGTGGTGATTTGTATCAGAAAAAACTGCAGGCATCCGTTCAAAGATGTGGCGTCCTTTTATTGTCGCTCAACTTACAATTCTTGATGCAACGAAACAAAATTATCAGCAAACATCACACTTATAACTCCTCTTTGATAATACATTTGTTAAGCTGTTGAACAACTGCAAGCTACTACAAAAAACCCTGTTCTGCCACACTCTAGAAAGTTTCAACACATTAAGGCTCTGACATTGTCGTCGACCATGATTGACAGGCAGACCAGCCAATCACTGTGTTTGGGTTGAGTTAGGAACTCAATAAATATTTTGTATGGCCTCTCCAACACATTGACTTTGTTGTCCTTAAGCCACTTTATGACTAATTTGGCATTATGTGTAGGGTCTTTTTCTACTTGGAAGGCCCATTTGGGTCCAAACCTTACATTCCCATCATATTCTTACAGTTATGTTCTTTCCTCATAATGACATCAATTCTGTTTAGTGCATATCAAACTCCCTTACAATACAATGTTGCTACCTCCATGCTTCATAGTTGGAGTTTTGTTTTTAGGCTCACAAGCCTCCAGCTTTTTCCTTCTAATATAACAATGATTGTTGTTCAAGCACTTATATTTTAGCTTATTGGACAACAAGGTGTGCCTCCAAAAAGCCATAGTCTTTGTCCTTAAGTGATTGCTTTTTTTCAGTTGGCCTTTCAATCCTTGTCAGAACAAGATTCATTTTTCTGTTGGTAATGAAACTCTATAACCAGATTCAGCCAGCATCTTCTCAGGGTTCACACATTCTCTTAAAAAGTTCCCCAAGCCTATCACCTTACAGAGCTTACACTATGCATATAAGGGAGAGAGGATGGAAGTAGAAGACTTATTTTTGGATGGCCTGACAAAGCTTTGGGTAACCCCCTGATAGTATTGCACCCTAGGTGGAAACCATATTGTCCATATCAAAATCCACCATTGCTTTACCAGGACCATACATTTTTCAAGAAATCTGAAATTACTTCTCAAGTGAATTCTTTGATTATGCCTTTAATAGCTCCTTGAGTCTGATTTCACTGCCTTAGAGGTGTAACACTTGGGCAATAATAAGCTTCATGGCCCCCGTAATTTCCCCTGTGTAGCTGAGAGCTGCTGTTAAACATTAACTCAACTCATAAAACCTTCTTAAAGCAAAAGCAGGAGTTTGAATCCAACTCATTTGAGGAACAGTTTTGTGAACTTTCTTCTTAGCGAACTACTGTATAAATTATAATCATCAAGCCACAAAATGGCAAACATCAGGTCAGAATGCCCTCCTCCTCCTCATTGTCATCTCTTGCATGTAGGAGGTGGTGAGAGTAGGTGCATTTAACGTTGTCACAATGTAAATATCATGACAGGAAATTGCAGGTGTGGTTAAACCTGGGTGTGGACACAAATACATCAAACCCTGTCTGCTTCACACACACTGGTGGAAGGAGAGCCCAGCAGTAGATTATTAATACATAACTAAATTCACAAATCTGTTTCGATTAGGAGACGTCGAGGTAATCACCACATCCAGCAGATCACAAGGTAAGAACAATTCTTATGTTTCAAGTTTACCACTTGTTTGAACATAATTTTGTTTGTTTTTATGATTTACTGCAGTTTGAAAAAAATTACACTTTAAAATCACAGAAAAAAGATAGATTGTTTTATTATTATTTTAAAGTCTTGTCATCAGCATTACACATTTGATTTGCTTGATTTGGAAACAGAAAAATTGGGATGCGTTTAATGCGTGGCATTGACAAAGCTCATTGTGCAGGCTGAGTGAAAAGACAACGGCTGCTAATTGACTGGAAACCAGTCTTACCTGATGCCATCCTGCTCTCCTCTTTCAGTCCGTTATTTGCTTTTTCTTCCATGACGCTCAAGCAAAATGGATTTTCACAACAGGAATTAGCTTTAAAAAAAGTCTTCAACAACAGTCAATTGAATCCAGCTAATCAAATAATAGAGAGAGTAGGAATTATTGTTTACTTCTTGCAGACATCAGTCAAATGTTAAATTATATGTAAACTATATGTAATATATTTATATATGTCTATATATAAATATTATATATACATTTATTTATATTTCTATATTTATAAATATATATATTTATAAATCAACCATACACATTTAAATGCCCCAGCATCATAGCTCGGATGAATTTACTCTGAATAGATGTTCATATGAGCTGTAAATACTATTGCTAGTATGTCAGTTCTTTATTTATGACTTGCATTTGTCCCATTTCTTAATTTTAGATCTGCTTAATGTGTCTTTTAGAATGACCTTGTTTAATTCAATACCTCTCCTATTATTTAGTGTATTGTGCAACCAACATATTTTTGTTTTATTTGCTAATTTGCATTCAACCAAAACTATCATTGCTTGTTAATTTAATGATGGTTTATTCAAATGCTGGCAACTGACAACTAATGTCTTGTCAAGGCAATTTGCAAGATGTCCAACCCATATCCAGTTTATATATATATTTAAATCCATCCATTATGATCTAATCAAATACCAAGCTACTAATGCAGTTATTTGTAGACACATCCAAGCCTAGCTCTAATACAATGCAGTCAATTTCCGTTTTTGTTCCCATATTTAAAGATGTATGTTTAAGAAAGCCTGGCTAATTGCATCCAGTCAATGACTTTGCAGCAGCCCATTCTTTGGAGCAAGCATGTGGCGACAGTGGAAATGAAACCACTTTACAGAGCAAAAGACCTATTTTCTCTGAACACTGTCTATGAATTGACTGGAACTTTATTTGAATTGATAAACAGCCAGAGAAAACTTCAATAGAAAGCCTGGAGCTCTCCTGCTGAAGATGATGTTTAATGATTGCATAAAGAAAAGCCTAAGGACATTAGGAGTAGTTCCAGACCTCATCCACTAGGCATGATTCAGCTGTTTTTTCATTCACTCCTGCACAGGATCACAGCACATTTCATTAGAGGCCTGTATCCTTCAAATAAACTCCTTAGAGTAATAAAGGATGCAGGCTCATGCTGCAAGTTGATACAAAAACTATAAATCTGTGGTTCATGGTTAACATCACGGTTGTATTTTTGTATGATATCAGGTACGTTTTGAACTATGCCTTAAATACTTTGAACTATCATTTCCATTTTTGGGGAAGGAGCCAATCTGATGTCATAAACTACAGATAAATGTTCACGTGTTTGCTGAGGGATCAGCACACCATTTGAACTCAGTATGAAAGGGCATCACTACAGAGACAGAGTCCTTTGTAACAGCAAGTCACATTCAACAGAGTTTACTTAAAAAGATGCAGACTTTGTCTCCCCAATGAAAAACCCAATGAAGGGATGCGTAAACTGTTACATTCCCAAGCATTTCTCCAGCCTGAGCCAAGCCCATGCACAGTCACCTCACTATCAGGTCAGCCAATAGCAGAACTCTGTTAATATTAATAGTATGTTTTATTAAGATTCTGGTGGAGTACAGCTGGCCTGATCTATCTCACTTTAGTAATCAGCTGTGCAAAACATTGGAGACACTATCAGCGGTGTAATTCAAGATGTCAAAATGTCTCCTATCCATCCAACTTTTTCAGATTCTCTGTGTTACAACAACAAGCTTTAATGTACAAGCTTTAAATAGAAGTATATTCAGCTCTACTGGTTAAAAATGTAGAACCACCTTGCACAGCTGAAAGTCTTTTGAGTTGTGCCTCCACCAAATTCTCCTTTATGAGTGGAGCATCTCTGCAGCTCATCCAGAGTAAGCGTGGCCCTTCTGGATGCTTCTCTGATTGATGTTTTCACTCTGTTCTGTCTGATGTGTTCTTTGGATTTTATGATGCTGTTCAATCACCAACGCTCTCTTAACAGAACAGCTGTATTTATTCTGAGATTAAATTATACACAGGTGGACTATTGTTAATGAGGTAACTTCTGAAAGCAACTGGCCGTATTAGAATTAATAAAAAGATTTGTTTTATTATCATTTTATGCTTTACTTTTAATTTACATTTACTAATTTCATTGTTTGTTTTAACTTTAATTTATTTGTTGCCACTAAAATGTACAATGTCATATTGAACATTTTAGACAAGAACCTATTTGTAGAAAAGAATGACATTTGAATATTACTCTTGCCCACTTGCAGAAATTAGCTGATTTCTTGCCTGTCTGCCATTGTTTTTACAAATCTACAAGATATCTACAGCTGCATAGATAGACAGTGTATATGATCAAAATGGCTTGAACAGTTTTAGTAGGAGTGCCCATAGTTAACAACTTGTGTCCTCATTGCACTTCTCTTTGCTGCAAGTAAGTAGATTTAAAGACTCCAACTCTCTTGTGATTTCTGTCTTTGCTGATCCTTTTATCAAACAATTTCTGTAACACTTTCAGATTCTTATTTGTAAAAAGAAATAATGAAATTTATACATCTTTTTTCATTCTACTTCACATTTACAGAGAACCTTCTGTTGGTTCCTTGCATGAGATTTAAGTCAAATGTACTGGAGTTTGTTATCTCGTGACAAAACCTGAAAAGGTTCACGGGGTATTAAAGCTTTTTCAAAGGCACTGTATCTGAGGACTAAATGAACCCTAAGCCTTTTTAAACACATGACAATCAGACAGAAAACGGATTATGCTCTTGCCCTCGTCATCCATTAAAAGTAGCACGACATCCCACTGAGTCATTCAGGGTGACAGCTGTACTCCTGTGTTCAGTGTTTGCTCATCATTGCTGTTGTTTCTGATATCTCAGTAAAGCGGCTGTTAAAGCACAGCTGATTGCAGGACTTGCACGCTGCTTTGACTCCAGACTGACGCTCATTAGTGTAGCCACAGCTGCCTCACTGTCAGTTATGTAATCTTTCAAAGATATCTTCTAGATATTTTAAATATATATTTTTCCACTGAAATGAAGGAGAATATAAATCTTGCAAAAGTCTCATAAAAGTTTTGTGTTTTACCCTTTGAGTATTTAATTGAGTTATGACTTACTGAGTTTTTCACCATTGTTAGTTTCAATGTATGTATGTTTCATATAGCTATAATATTGCACCCATTTTAATGTAGTTTTTTTTAATAGAGAAGCTAGACAAACATTTAATTTTACTGATGTTCGCCATATGACAGATGTCATATGACTTGTCATTCAGAATAAGCATCAGAATGAGGAAGAAAAGGTATTTAAGGTATTTTGAAGGTGGCATGCTTGCTGCCGACTACATGCAACCATTTCTTAGGTTTACAAAGAACTGTCTGAAAAAAAGGTTAACAAAGCAGCAGACTGGTTCAATATGACAGAAAGGTATCAGCAGCTCTAATAATCACTCGTTACAACCAAGGTAATCAAAATAAAATTTTTGAAAGTACAGAGAATCTTGAAGCAGATGGACTACAGCAGGAGAGAACCACACTGGGTGCCTCTCCTTTCAGCCAAAAGCAGGAAATGGACGCATCAATTTCAACAAAGTCCAACAAAACTCAACAGTGATAAATTGCAAAAATTTGACTTGACTTCAGTTGCAACATTCAGATCAGAATTTAGAGTAATAATTATCAAAACATAGATCTATCCTGCCATATATCAATATAATCTGGTTTATGTGTAATGATCTGGAGTTATATCTCTGTGGCACAACCTTTTCCCCTTTTGATCATCATTTAAATGCCATACCCTAATTATTATTATTTTTTTTAACCCCACCAGGGGGCTTTTTGTGGGCTCTAGTGTCCCTTTTTTATATAGTAGGCTGACAGGAAGGGGGCAGAGAGAGGGGGGAAGACATGCAGCAAATGCCGCAGGGTCCGGGAGTCGAACCCGCGACGGCCGCGTCGAGGACTCAAGGCCTCCAAATGTGGGTTGCGCTATCCCCTACGCCACCACAGCGCGCCCACCATACCCTAATTATGTGTTGTTGTTACTGACCATGTCTACGCAGCAGCAAAATTGAACATGTTTCAACTTTTGTATCAGCTGTAACTGGTTTCCAAAACGTGAGAATAAGATTACTGTACTCCAATGATTTCCATAGTCATGAAGTTTCAATCCAACAGAGTATTTTTGGGATGTGATCTGGTGAGAAATTTGTATCCTGAATGTGCAGTTGGCAAAGCTTCATTAACTGTGCATTGTATTCATGTCAACGTGGACTAAAATCTTGATATTCCAGAAGAGTTTTGGTCATTCTACAGTCAGAAGCTGATCCAACTGGCTAACATCAACTATTTGAAAGGTTTATAGCAATATGATTTTACAAGGGTCTTGTGTGTCTTGAGTGGATATCATTAATGGATATATGGTATTTTGAAGTGATTGTGTTCACTGACATTTTATGGGTAATCAGTTGAAGTAGAGAAGCTGATGATATGTACTGTAGATCCATTTTGAGTATTTAGCTGAACTTGATGGAGTTTAAGTGGGATGTCATCGTCGGTTTCACCCCTGAATACTTTGCACTTCAGCATTGACTCGTGGTTCAGCGTTACGTTGGATGACCACCATTTGCATGTTTGATGGCATACAGGGAGAAAAACTGCTCTCAAACCCAACATTTAAAATTGTGGAGAGACACACCAACCTCAATATTTGCAGCAAGGAGAAACAGAGCATGCTTTCAGGTTACTTCTGGCTGTGATTCATTTGTTGAGTCGTGAGCCCTGACCTCTACTGAAACAAATTAGGTCTGCAGGGCCATAGAGACGGTTCTGGGTTATTTTGCGATCTCCTGGAGAGTTTCTGTTCATAGCGACTCTCACTGTGGTTCACAAGAACCCAAAAGACTTAGAGATTACTTTTTAACCCATTCCAGAATGACAGATGTGGGTAGTATCGTCTTAATTTATTTAGATCTTTTAGCCTACTTCATGTTGTCAGACAGGTTCTATTCGAGGGGTTTCTTGGTTATACAGTAATGCCACCTGAGTTTAGCTAGTGAGACGAATTGATCATAAAACTATATCAAGATTCAAGTTGATATATATTTTCAACTTTTAATACTGTCTTATATCATATTTATCTCATGTTAAAGTTTACAAGGAAGTACAGAAGTTGTAGCCTTAAAATTCTTTCCAAATGAAGGCATTTATTGCTATAGTCAAGTGATTGTCATAGTTTAGTTTAAATTAAGTTTATAACAAAACAGTTATTCTGATACTGATTGTTTATTCAAAAATAATCTCCTGTAAGATTCCTGATCATTATTGTCTGTAACTTCCTTAAATCCTCTTTCATAAGTCAAAAAAATTACTTCTATAGAGTCACTTTTTTCCTCTTCTGCTTTTTTAGTTCACTGCAAAGATGAACAGCAAGGACAGAGATATGTTTGCAAACATCAATAGGAAGCCAGGCCTCCAGATATGGACCATTAATGTAAGGCAACTCTAAAAACATGAATAAGCTTCTTCTAGTGCATTTCACAAAATATCGCAAGTGTTGCTTCCATGGGTTGAAGCGCTGTTGTTTTCTTTTAACAGAAAATGAAGATGGCTCCAGTTCCAACCAAGGCCTTCGGTAATTTCTTTGAGGGTGACTGTTACATTATTCTGAATGTGAGTACGGCACTGGTTGAGTTAATTTAATGAGACTCAGCACTGATAAGGTTACATGTACAAATGTAAATCATTTACCCATGCGCCTTTATCAATTCCCAACTACAAACCAGATAATCAAGAATAAGGGTGTGGGAGAGTCAATCGACATCCACTATTGGATAGGAAAGTCCTCCTCCCAGGATGAGCAGGGATCTGCAGCCCTCTACGTCACCCAGCTGGATGACTATTTGGGTGGGAGTCCAGTGCAGTACAGAGAGGTGCAGGGCTTCGAGTCACCAAAGTTCAGGAGCTACTTTAAAAATGGCCTGATGTAAGTTATAAAGTGCCTCGATGTTAAGGGAGGACTAAAGGTCACACACACTTAACTATGTTACAATCTCCCTAAAACACGGTTTATATTGCTAATCACTTTTTCTGAAATGTTTATGTTTTTCTATTTTGAGGAAAAGCTCAGAAAAATCCAGTTCATTCTCTCAGATTTTATCTTTTATGGTAGTAAAAAAGAAAAAAAACAAATCAATCAAAAAACTTTGTGTCTTTACAACAAATGCAGCTTCAGGTTTGTTTTATTACAATTGAACTTTGGTCACTAATCTCTCCGCAGCTACAAGAAGGGTGGAGTGGCATCAGGCTTTAACCATGTCGACACAAACGTCTACAACATTGTACGGCTGCTGCACGTCAAAGGGAGGAAGCATGTGTCAGCTGCAGAGGTTTGTAAAGAAGAATAGTTGTGGATATGAAAGGCATTACTACATGTTGTACCGCCCACTGTTGCTATCTAAGGCTTCGCACAGTCACACCAAAGCGGTGTTGATGCTCCTGTTTAACAAATTACAGCAGATTTGTTGTTGTAGCTGTCACTGAAGGTGTTAATAAACTGAGCAAAGCTGTGATTGTGTGGTATTGTACAATTGTGTATTTCCATTTAAATTAATTTAAAACTCCATTTTTGTTTGCAGGTTGAGGTGTCCTGGAACAGCTTTAACAATGGAGATGTGTTTCTTCTGGACCTTGGGAAAACCATCATACAGTGGAATGCCCCTGAATGCAACAGGAGGGAAAAGCTCAAGGTATGAGCAGAAGTGCATTTAAAGCAGCTATTCTATTCTATTCTATTCTATTCTATTCTATTCTATTCTATTCTATTCTATTCTATTCTATTCTACTGCACTGTGTTTGCAGGCGGTGCTGCTGGCTCAGGACATCCGGGACAGGGAGCGTGGAGGTCGGGCTGACGTCGTCGTCGTCGAGGGAGCTCGTGAGAAGGAGTCACCAGAGCTGGTACAAATGATGACCGATGTGCTCGGCAAAAGACCCAGCCAGCTGAAGAAGGCTGTTTGTGATGACAAACATGACCAGGAGCAGAACAACAACGTCCGACTCTACCAGTAAGAACACAAGTGTTTGATATTTTGTTCCACTGATGCATCATGACTGTGATATTATTTCAGAGAATTATATTTCGTATTTCCATACATTTCTCCTGTCTGTCAACAGTGTTTATGACAATGCTGGGAACGTAGTGATCCAAGAAGTGGCCATACAGCCTCTGACACAAGATCTGCTAAGCTCTGCTGTAACTACGTTTAATCCTCTTGAATTTTTCTTCTAAAGCCGTTTGTTAAAAAAATAGGACATTTTACATGTCATTATTTGTTTGTCACTGGTGTCAGGACTGTTATATTTTGGACAACGGAGGCTCTAATGTGATGGTCTGGAAGGGCAAAAAGGCCTCAAAGGATGAACGTCAAGAAGCTATGAAGAGAGCACTGGTATGAAGCTAAAGATAATTTAAAACAAAATCTGAATTATGTCTCTGTCTTCATTATTATTTGTCTTTTAGAACTCTGTAATTGAGATGTTTGCATTTTCTTTCTCACCAGAACTACATTAAAACCAAAAACTATCCATCCAGCACCAGTGTGGAGGTGATGAGTGAGGGAGGAGAGTCAGCCATGTTTAAGCACCTGTTCAAAAACTGGAGGGAAAAAGGGCAAATTACTGGACTGGGTAACACCCACACTGTTGGAAAGATAGGTAATATCAGCAATAACATTTCATAATGAATGCATTAAGAATGCAAGTCAGACAGATTTTTTTCACTTAGTTAAAAAATTCACCAATGCAAACTATAAAAAGCAAATGTTTTGCTGACAAAATTTGTAAAACAGAAAATAAAAAATAAAAGATAAAAGAGGTGATGAAAGCAGAGAAATAAAAGACGAGAAGAGGACACAGCCTTTTGGGTCCCCACATAGTTATCACAGAAATATTATTTAAAGGACTTTAGCTATTTTAAAGACAGACCAAAATAGTTTTGTAACTTGACATAACATCAGTGAGTTTTTAACCATCTTGGTTCATCCTTAAATCATTCACCACTTTCAGGACACCTGTTTTTGTGTACAATCTTGATTCATTTTTTTATTTTATTTCAGATAATAATTTTACAAGTTGCAGATGACTAATTGAGTTCATTTTTTTTAATTAACACATCATTTGGGTTATCATACAGCCAAGGTTGAGCAGGTAAAGTTTGATGTGATGGAGCTCCATGCTCACCCTGACATGGCAGCAAAGCAGCACTTGGTTGATGATGGTTCAGGAGAAGTGAAGGTACAAAGTACACACTTTGATGTAAAAATATAAAACCATTACAAGACCGTTGTCATACTATGACTGCCATAAAGAAGAACTAAAATCTCAAGAATTACTTTCTCCCTTTCAGGTGTGGCGCATTGAGAATTTGGAACTGGCTGAGGTCCAGCCAAATATGCACGGGCAGTTTTATGGAGGAGACTGCTACTTGGTGCTGTACACATACCGCGTGTCAAATAGAGAGCAGTATATACTCTACATGTGGCTGGTCAGTTCCATCAGAAAACAATTTAAAGTTTTTCCCACTCTTTCTTCCTATCGTACAAACAAACCTACAAAGATTTACGGTCTTTGTGCTGACCTTAAATCTTTTGCATCAGGGACGCCATGCCACCAAAGATGAGATCACAGCCTGCGCCTACCAGGCTGTTACAGTTGACAATATGTACAACGGAGCCCCTGTCCAGGTCCGAGTGGTGATGGGAAAGGAGCCTCGCCACTTCCTGGCTATCTTCAAAGGAAAACTCATCATCTTTGAGGTGTGATTTGTACACTACTGTATACCAAATTAAGACCAGTAACATTGACAAGTCAAGGAGAAAGTTGTGGAGAGGTTTGAAGCAGGGTTATGTTATTAAACATTACTCCAAACTGTGGATCTCAAATAACAATAATAGAAAAACCCGTTGGTGTACAGGTGCAATAATAGTAATGTGTGTTTTTGCAGGGAGGAACAGGTCGACCTGGAGCAGTCAGCCCTAACACCACCGCCAACCTCTTCCAGGTTAGAGGAACCTCTGAGCTGAACACAAAGGCCATTGAAGTTCCAGCAAGGGCCTCGTGTTTAAACAGCAACGATGTGTTCTTGCTGAGGACCCCTCAGAAATGCTATCTGTGGTATGGAAAGGTATGGATCCCATTCTAAAGCTGCAAAGCAAGCTTAACAATTACAATACCATGTTGTTTAAAGTAAGAACCTTGCATTTTGCTTGACATGTGTTCTTATATTTGTGTAAATTGTGCATGTTGGTAGGGCTGTAGTGGAGATGAGAGGATGATGGCAACAGAAATGTCTGACCGCCTGTTTAGGCAGTATAAGGAGGTTGTGATGGAGGGCCAGGAGCCAGCTGAGTTCTGGATTGCTCTCGGGGGAAAGGCCCCCTATGCCAGCGACAAGAGGTCAACTAAGACAAAGCATTTAATTACAGAATTTGAGACGTTTTGTGTTTTTCTCCTACCAAAACAATAAACTATCATATTACGTTTGCTAAAAATGTCATTTAATCAACTCTTACTACATATAGACTGGAGCGAGAAGATCCACTTCACTCCCCCCGTCTGTTTGAGTGCTCAAACCAGACGGGTCGGTTCAGGATAACCGAGGTCTATAACTTTGACCAGAGTGATCTGGACGAAGAGGACGTGATGCTGCTGGACACCTGGGAGGAGGTCAGAGGGCGGAGTTCCTGCAGATACATGCCATTGAACATACGCTGTGAAGTACTGCGCTTAGCCTCAGCATCTCATGTCCTCTTTATTTGCGTCTCTTCAGATTTTCCTGTGGGTTGGAAAGTTTGCCAATGAAACTGAGACCAAAGAGTCTTGGAACAGCACACGCGAGTACCTGAAGACACATCCAGCTGGCCGCGACCCTGACACACCCATCATGTTTGTAAAACAGGGAAATGAGCCGCTCACCTTTACTGGCTGGTTTAACGCGTGGGATCCTTTCAAGTGGAGTGTAGGTTTACCTGGAGGCCACTCAACTCCAACAATGGTCAAAAATATACCGCTATGAATGATTTTCAGACCCATTTTGGGGTTTTAGTGATGCATTTGAACTGATCTTTTTTTGTAAATATGAACAAATCCGTTTGAATTAATTTTTTTTTCCAATCACAAAAGTAAAAACGTACAAGCTCAATTATGTGCAGACACTCCCTGCCTCTGTTATATTGTTAATTGTGCCTTAGAAAGCTGAACATTGATTACAAAATTTTTGTTAACCTTGACAAGCATCTGGCATTTCTAACTACATTTTTGACCAGTCTGCTTGGCATAAACGATAGAGCTTGTTTAAATAGGTCAGATTCATGGCATGGACCCAGTTTTCAAAAATGGTTCACCCATTTTCAGTAATCAGACAGCACACCTGCTCCTACATGGATGATTTGATGTCTTATTTAATGATGAGGAGGGTTCTGCATGCCGACTAATTCCTTAATCAAAGCTGATCTTCTCAAAAGGGGGAAAACTCCTATGAGGATATTAAAAAAAGCTGAATGATGCAGCATCTATCTCTGAGATGACTGTAGTAAGTGATTGACTGATCACAATCTTGATCCTGATTGACTTCCTGTACTAATTTTACTGATCCAACATCTGATTTTAATGCCTCTATTCGGCCAGTATAATCTTTATTTATTTTGCTTTTATTTGAAGGAGCTGAATGCCGGCAGCTTAAATAAAGGCATTGACGCAACAGACTTTGGAGGCTACAGTGCTCCTGGAGGGCCTACGAGCTCATTTCCAATGTACAGGACCCACAAAGGGATGATGTCACCCACGTCCACCACTCCCACCAGCCCATTCAGAGGCCCCTACTCCCCAGCTGGTAGTAGTGGGATGTCTGTGGACCCTAAGCTGCTCATTAATGTACCCGCCAGTGAGCTTCCAGAGGGAGTGGACCCCAGCCAGCGAGAGGTGGGTTTGGAGAAAATAGCAAAACATAATATTTATTGTTAAAATGTACACTAAGGTAAAGGTTTGATTATGAATGAATTAGTGAGAAAGTCAAACAGATATTATCTCAAGAACACACTGTGGTGTTGATAGAACATATTGAGTTAAAATGTTTAAAATCACAAAAAATCAGGTGTATTTTTGTACATACATATTTTTGTAATTTTTGCACAACATGTTTCTGCACTGTGTGCATGGGAGTGTCAGTAAGGATCTGCTGGGCTAGGAACAAAGACTGCAGCTATGAGTAATCTGTAGAATAACACTACAGGAGACATAAAAGAGCTACTGCAGACGCACATTTGTGTTTTTAAAGAGAAACAGAATTTATCAAATTTCTCCTATAAGAGATACAATGACAGTTACATTTACTGGCATCCCTGCCAATACATTAGCAAAATTTAATGTTATCAGTGCTCTAATAGGAAACTTTGGAATTTTTTTTTACCTGCCTTACTTACAGTACTTTACTGTCCACACCTCACTCAGAAAACACCAACCCAGAAGTGGTTGTAATTTAAATATCTCTCTAACTGATATGTTTTGCAAAAGCTATCGTTAAGCAATCATTCAAAGCAATGTGCAGTAGTTGTGTAAGTTTTCTTATTTGTGGGAGCAAAAGGTTTTTTAACATTTCCCCTCATTAGTTCTTATTTGTGCATGCGGCAGCTTTAATTCCAAAAATGTTAAAAACCATTTTGAACAACTTAATTTTACAAGAACGATGCGCTAAGTTTACATAGCAATCAAGCAGCCCAATGCATTGTAGCAAATGACAGCAAATCTCAACCTCTTAAAGGGATATTTCAGTGTTTTGCAGTTGTTTTTATAGGAACCCGGATTGCACTTTATTGTGTCGTGTTCAACATCTATGACTTTGACATGTAAAACCTGTATCATGAAACTATTATTAAACTATTTCCACCAAACGTGTCAAACAAACAAAGCCAAAGAGAATCAAAAAGCCTAAATACTTGACTAGGGTCAACATGAGGGCAGGAAATCTACAAACTGGGAATTTAACTGATAGTGAGACAATAACACAGGAAGTAAAGCTAACCGCATCAGATGAGGGAAAAGGTTAGAGCAGAACAATGAACATAACCATGGCAAAATGAACAGAAAATATAGACTCTGACACAGTAAAAATGAAACACTGGTCATTATGTAAGTAGGCTAAAAATAATTACAGACAAAAACAAAGACCAAAACAACAAATCAAAACAAACAAAAAAAATTAGCAGAATAGATACAAAAAAAGTCTAAATTGTTAGATATTTCTACAACAAAGTAAGCTGTGTAAAAAGCCTGAAACATAATATGACAGAGAATTGTAATTTTGAAATTAAATTGTTGCTCTAGTTCTCTGACAGAGAGATTTTTAAAACAGCCCCTTATTATGCTCCTACCTGGGTAGGCTGGATGAGGAAACAAGTTTTATTTTGCTAATCTCATTCCAGATGTGATTCACTTCAGTTTGGTAGCTATTTTCTCGTTGCAGTTATTTATGTACACTGTTTTTCAGGTATTTTCCATACTTGCAAGACATGTTCTCTTATTTCAGTTATTTTGAAGAGTGGTGTTGAGAAATTAGCCTTTGTGTTTCACTTTAGTTATCAGTCCATCCATCCTTTCTCTATACCCAGTTATCTGTAAATGGTCATGGGGGCTGGTCTCTGTCTCTCCAGTGAGACAGGGGAGAGGAAGGAAAGACCCTGGACAGGTTACCACCTCAGAGTTTCATTAAAAGCAGCATTGACCTTTTAAGAAGTTTTAAGATGTTTTTTTTTTTTTTCCACTCAATTTTGTCAAATTAAAGGTAAGTGTGAAATTATGAAACAGCTATAAAAGATACGTTCATTTTTAATCTTTTTACACATTCATGAGGGGTGCCAATAGATGTGGAAGGTTTTTAACCATATGAGGATGGTTGGTTGTTTTTCTGTATCATTAATCCTATTCATGCTGCTTCTATCAAATTTTATTTCTAAATTTATCACATCTTCCCATGATGTAATTATTGTGACATGCTTATTCAGCTGAGGTTGTTGTAAATGTTCTATATAAAACTTGACTACTATAATAACACATTATGACCAGTAGGGGTCAGCCTAACTATGTCCTAACCTCTCCTCTGGCTGCAGGACTACCTGTCTGACGAGGACTTTGAGAACCTGCTCGGTGTAAGTCGGTCTGAGTTCCTGGGTATGCCCCAATGGCGTCAGATCGACCTGAAGAAAAAGGCAGGACTCTTCTAGGAAGGTTTTATCTTGTGGATTCCACAGAAGCGGCGATAAACCGGTCCGTCCAAGATACCGAGAAATCCAAGCTAACGACGGTTTGTTGCCATTGTTGACAGAAGCAGCAGCAGCGATTTATTCGAATAACTTATTCACTTAAATGTTTTCAACCATTTAGCAAGCTCCGATTATTCATAAAGAAAAATCTACTTATAAACTGATTGACTTTTTGTTATTTAACAAATGCTCTCTTCTTATAAAAGCATTCAAATGTATTCAAGCTGATCACCTAATAAAGTTTTCTTTGTTCTTAACATGAATCAAAATATAACAAATAAAGAGAAAACCACCACTGAGAGAGTAAAACTGCTTTTATTCGTGAACTAGTGCAAATCCTAACATGTTGAAGGCACAAAGTTGTTACTAAAACAAGCATTGAGAAGAAAATTATAGTACAGGAGATTAAGTCATGTAACTCTGTACGATCTAGTCATGATGTCTAAAATGTAAATTATAAGACAGTCTTAACTATGGTCAAAGACTTTGGCTTGAGAAAATGTGAACAAAGGCACATAAACTCTCTAAAGAGATAAGATTATTGCTATTTAAGAAAGTAAAATAACAACAGACTAGGCATGGACTGGCAGAGTGTCACACCACCATAACATTTCAAATAAATACAACAAAAATGTACAAAGTTAGCAGTTTTTAAGTCCCTAATGTTTATACTATTGCACCCTTTTCCCATTCTGCTCATAAAGTAACACTTGGAAAGTGTAACAACTATCAGCCTTCCTTAAAAAATACTGCTTGTCTGATATCCAGGGTCGGACTAAAATGCAGGCAAGACAACAGTATGATGGCAATGTATAATAAAAGAAATACAAAAGCCTTACTGAAATAACTAGTGGATTCAGAGCATGTGAGAATCCAACTAAGAGGGAAACTAAGAGTATTAGTGGAGAAGTACAAATCAAGAAATGAGGAACATCTGAAGGGAAAACACAGGCATGGGAGAGATGAGGTATTGGATCAGCTGTTACAGAGGAGAGGGTGACAGCAAATAAAAAAAAGGAGGAACGAAACTTGAACCCCAATATAGACAATAAAGAGAAATAAATACTAATTTGCGGAAATGAATCCAAAGCAAAAACAAAGCTTTGGATTGTTTTTGGCAAGCTATAGAGAAATAAAGAATAAAGAGATGTTAAAAACAGAAACATAAGTTAAACTAAAATCCCAAAGTTTACAGTGTAGTAAACTTTGTTCAGACAGCTGAGTGGCAGTGAGAAGCAACAGGTCAAGGACCTGGACCAGATCCATATGGTGTGGCATCTCAGGAAATTGTCCATAACTTTCATTCTGTGACCTTTAAACATTTTGGTGTTACTTGATATCTGTAACCAGCCCATGCCTAGTACAGAGCCTTGCAATTATATATATTAAGGTTTGTTCTACTCACAAAGTCTAGAAAAAACACAATAAATGCACAAATGGTTGTTCCTTGATATTGTCACCTTCCTAAAATCATGGCCTTCTTAGCCAAAAGTGAAAAATCCTTTTATACCAAAATCCCTTTTGGCAAACAATGACTTAGGCCATTATTTCAGGAAGGTGACAATATAATAACACTCAGAGATTGCACTGCATGTTAGAAGACGGCACCTATGTAAAACTTACAATAATTATTCTCCTAGGGGAGCATAAACAGTTAAATGACTGTCACTAAATAACTTCTAACCCTCTCATTCACTCACAGCTTCAATGACTCTCCCTTTCTCATAATAGTAAAAATGAACAATAGCTCAAAACAAATATGTCAAAAATAATAACAAAAAGCAGACAGAAGGTTTCCAATATGAGGTTTTATCCGACCTAGTTGCAATACTTAGTCACTGCTCTGTCGTTGGCTGTTCAAAATCATCCCTGATTGCATGAAGGCTTTCTACCCAATAAGATCTTACTCCTGGTCCAGGAGCATGATATGCACAAACAGCCCTGCAGAGGGAATGACGTCGCCCCTCTTGGTGAGCAATGGGACTTGGCGATATCCTGGAAAAGAGGAAGTCAACTTCAGCCTTGTCAGCAAAGCAGATTTTTGCACAACAGAAGTCATATGATTTAGAAAATGTCAAAAACGTAAAATTTTATTAAGTGAAATACTCTGATGTGTTAATATTTCCTTCCAGGCCACACTTCTTTATATTGCTGTAGTTTCCTACCATTCTGAACGCTGGTGAGTGGCAGACAGTACTGCCCAATGTAATCATTGTGGGACGCTGTATCATAGTCCTCCAGCATAAACCGCAACAAGGCCAGCTCGGGAACGTTGATAGGAAACTCAAATTTCTCATTCCACATGGGGTTGAACCCTGCAAGGAACAGATCTTTAGGTCAGCAGCACACTCGTTTGTTGTGACGTATGCGTAAATGCATGCTGGAATCCATTAGAATATCATTAAAAGACTTATTTTAGAAATGATCAATTCATCATCTACAAAAAATGTTCAGTGAAGATATTTATACATAATTGTTACTTTAGGTGTATTTTATGATTCACAGAACAGTCAAGAGGAAGACTTAGTCACTGAAACCCTCCTCAATGAGGGTGTGACACATAAAGTTATGGACAAGTAAACTGGCTGTTCACAGAGTGCTGCATTAATCACATTAATGGAAAGATTAGTGGAAGGATAACATGCAAACTCCATGCAGAAAGACCCTGGGCCGGGATTTGAATCTAGGACTTTCTTGCTGCAAGGGAACAATGCTATAAACTGCACCACTGTGTAGCCCAGGGATAAAAGTGTGGTAGCAAAGTGCTTGTGAATCATTTATTAACATAAAAAGCAATTGTTCAATGAAACTCTAATCCACTGAGATGTGCATGTACACATCTGCGGGTTACGGTTACCATTGTTTTCGATGTAGCGCGTCATCTTCTTGGCATTGTCTGCTGCGACCCCCTGAATTTCCACTTTCACCAGAGGGTCAACGATGGACTTCTGTTTGTCCTTGTTCAGTTTAGGCAATTGCTGAGCTGAGATCACCTGTTGTGTTAAGAGACAAAATATTTAGAATAAATCATTACTACAGACAGGACAAACAACCATGCACACACACACCTAAGGAGAATTTAGAGAGACCAATTTACATGATAGTCATGTTTTTATACTGTGGGAGGAAACCGGAGTACCCGGAGAGAACCAACGCAGGCACAAACTCCATGCAGAAAGACTCTGGGCAGGGAATCGAACCCAGGACCTTCTTGCTGCAAGGCAACAGTGCTACCAACTGCACCACTGTGCAGCCCTATCCAGGTTTGTATTTTTCCTAAACTAACATGGTTGTATTTAAAAAAAAAAAAATATATATATATATATGTCACAGACCCATCTCTGACCTGAGCCTGAACTCCAACATGACTTGCAGTTGTACTTTGAACATGTAAAAGAAACCTGCGTTGGAAATACCCCAAATCAATCTTCCTAAATCCAGCTCCTCACAACAATGTAATTTGCCCTTAACTTAGCATTTTATTTTTATACTTTTTATTGCATTGATTGGTTAAAAAGAACTGTTTTCACAATCTGGATCTCTGGTCCATAAACTTAATCTGCACAAAAGGTATAGGTCTACAAGGTACCTCTTTCGATGGCAGAGAGAGCTAAGGTGTAAACCAGTTTTGCACTACGTAACACTATTGACACCCAGTGAGAACCATGAACAATTTCAGCAAGTTATATCTACATACATGTTTGTAAATAAACCAGGAGCAACATTTTTGAGGTTAACTCTCACCATGACATGGAGCATCTTCTTCTGTAGCCATGGCCCTTTAGTAAGAGATTGGGGATTGAACTGAGACGACAGGCTTCTCAGGAATTCGGGCTTCAAGATGTATCCGCAAAATCCGTTTGGCAGAAACCGGCCCTGATTAAGATGCATCTCTTTAGCATGAGTTTGGAAGTTCAGCGCCACTAAAACAAAGGTCAGATAAAGGATCCGAGTAAAACACTGCTCATTATTCAGTATGCTAAGGATTTTATATTATATTCTAGACTGAATTTTAGGGAGAATACCGATCTGGCAGCCAACGTTCCACATAGAAACAGGGTTGTAGTTGGAGGAGTCCGTCCTAGAGCCAGCTGGGTAGATCCTGGTGAGTTTGTCCATGTTGTGATGAATGAAGGCAGTGGCTGTAAGAGAACATAAACATAAACACCTATTTTGACAGAGTGTCTGAGGTGACACTCTCTCAAAAAATCTGACTTTAGATTACAAATTAGTCTCTCTTTATCTTGCATCAAGAATGATCTGATTAATTGTAGCAATCACAGCTGACAGTTTGAGCTGGTTTAATTACAGATCATGAAAACAGAATGACTACATATCTTCTAATATAGTGTTATAGTTATATTTTTGAGTATGTACCATATTGTTACCCTTATACTAGCTTTTCTGTATCGTGGGAAAATCTTTAGATTGCTAGAGTTTTTTACAGTTCTCACAACCACTGATAGTTTCTTAATGTACCTGAAGCTTCAGCCAGTTGGAAGGCTTTGCTCTCCTTCAAAGATGACATTTCATAGAAGTTCTGGTTGTCTTTGGCATGTTCAAACCCACTGAAATGGACACTTTTACAATAGATAACAATATCTGAGAGTTCTTTGGCGAGTTTGATCTTTGATTTCTGAAAGAAAATGGAAGACTAGTCAAACCAGTTCTATATTTTATTTTATTTTTTAGAGTTTTATAAACAGGTACAAATCATGTGACTCACCTTTGACTTTGGTTTTTGACCATTCTCCTTGCAATCTGCAGCCTCATCCTCCTCAGACACCGTGTCTTCCTCAACACTGTTGCTGTTGGAGAACACGGCATCCAGCTTGTTCAGTCGTTTCCCCTTGACAAGGAACTTGCCTTTCAGCTCCTAAACACAAACACAAAATATGCTTCAATGTTTTGTTGCTCAATTATTAAAATGTGTCTTGAAGGAATCCAGGGCAAACAAGGAAACATATTTCTTAATTTTGTACAGCAAATAGCATGTGGTTTTGCTAACTCATTCCAGTGTTGTAAAACAATCCTTTAAGGCTAACAGTGCCACAGGCATCCAATAAATATAATTTTGCCTCCATCCCACCCTTTGAGATTAAATTTGTATCCTGTAAATCCTATAAATAGAATTCTTCTGTAATATCTTTAGGAGAAAATGGAATTTGTTAAGCATCAAAGTAGCAAAGTCGTCATTCAGTGAAGTTTGTCCAGCTTCATACATTTGGAAAAATAACCTTCTGGAGTTCCAAACCATTTAGATCTTATGGCTAGAAGACCACAAGAACAATTATCTATTTCACTCCAACTTGGGTAAGATTTTTGTAGTTTAATCAGATTAGTTTCATTCCTTTCCCCTTAGCTTTCAACACTCAAGTAACCTGGAAAAAGAAAAACCTGGCAGAGCAGTTCATTAACTTGCTGTGGTGATCTTTTGATTCTTAATTATAAAGAATATTTATAGTAAGGATTCACACTGAATTTATGGTTACATACCTCTGGTGAAGGGAGGTTAATGGGCATGGTGTCACCCAAAGGCTCTGTGACCAAAGCAGAACCCAGGATGTCGATTAAGTGATGGGCCATGAGCTTTTGTTGTTCCACTGTGCAGTGGTTCTCCAGCGACAGAATCACAGGGTATTGAGATGTCTGGGTAGCAAAACATTAACCATCAACATTCAAAGCTTTTTATTCTCCTAGAGGCAAAATAAACATTTTATTTACCTTGAAGGCATAGTCTTTGATGGTTCTGATGACATCTTTGAAAAGGACTTTTGATGTTAGAGTGTAGCCATGATAAATTACAGGCTCTCCATTTGGCCCATCCCAACAGTCCAGCTCCACACAACGGCAACTCTTCATCAATGCTCTGCAAGAAGAGGAGTGAGTAAAACTACTTCCACCCATTTACTCTAAGTGATAATTTCCTTTTAACTGAAACAACAACTAGACATATGTGGGGAGTCCATAATAACCAGCAAATAATCAAATTTTATTAAGGTATGGAAGGATTTATGATTATGATTAATCGTTCCTATGTCAGCAGTGGATTTAAGAGCTCTCAGTTTCCTTCATTAGTAAAGGTTGAATATAAGCAACACTTCTGTCATTTGGATCAAATGATAAATTACACTCAAGACCAAGACCCAGAATGTAATACTGCGGTTAACCTGTGCAGAAAGTATAGTCAAGTTTTTATCAGTCTGGAGGACTATATAATACATTAAACAAATTTAATTTGATCCTCATTCAATTGAACAAACTTATCTGACAAGGTTTCAAACACGAACTAAAACTTCCAGCAAACACTGGGTTTCATATGTGATAAAAACCTGAACATCATCAGCATAGTAGGGAAAGCAGATAAAGTAGAAATAATATGGCTAAGACCTGTCACCAGCCAAACTCTATGCTTAAGAGTAACTGGACATGCTTTAATGTTTGAGTTTATGACAGAAATCTTATTTATGTTCGCCCCACATTTTAATTGACCCAAGTTACACTGACTGATCCACTGAGACAAAGATCAAGGTCCCTCTTCATCTCTGTACAACAACAAATCGTTGGGTACTCTCAAAAGAGCTAACTCAGTAGAACGGCTTTCTTGAAAATGAGAAGGAGACTTGTCCAAAATGTTTAACTCACTGAAACCAAAAGGATATTGGTAAAGATTTCATTGAACTGTGCATTAAGCAAAGTAAATAATTGTTGGACAGACTCATGAAATGTCAGGCCTGAATCCAGACAGCAGATTAAAACCGAGGGCGTTTTCAAATTTTGGTCTAATGACAAACAGTATTGAAATGCTTACTTTACATAGGCCTCTGTGCTGCTGGGTCCTTTGAGTTGGTCCTCCATCAGGTAGGTGTTGTGTGAGGAGGAGATAAAGTAATGATTGAGGGGCTGACTCATGTCCTGATACACCAGTGAGTGAGCTGGGTTGAAGATGGATCCATCCTCATGGTTGAGGTACATTATAAAGCCATCCTTAGTCATGTGCTTCATCTGTTTTGCTGTGAGGATGAGCACAATAAGTTGAATAACCCTTGAAGCAAGGCCAATGAAAACCGAACTTTTGAAAAAAAAAAAAAAAAAAAAAACAGTCCCGCTCCAAGTTTACCAACCTGCTTCGTCCAATTCATATTTCTCAATCAGCTTGAGCGCACTCTCCACAGTTGCTTGCTCCCTCTGCTCATTCAGTAGGAAATTCAGCAGGTCCCTGGCGCTCATTTCACCCTCTGTTTTAGCATACTTCTCATAGATCACATCTACCTCCTCCCGCTTTGTGAGGAGGCTATAAAATTCCTCGATCTCCAAGTCTTCCAGGGTACCCGAATTTGACGTGTCACATTTCTGCATAAACACATTGGGACTTCAATAAACTGTTTACTTTATTAATTTGGTTTTACTCAAAAGGAAAAAAATTTTGAGAGTGCCACACCTTGAATATTTCCTCCACATAGGTATCATCCACCTCAATGTTGACCTCTCGCAGGAAATGCTTCAGCTCTTTCAGGGTCATCTTGTTGTCTTTGTTCTTGTCTGCTTTTCGCATGCAGCTGACAAACCAACTGGAACTCAGATGTAAGGATTTAGTTTACAACAGAAGAACAAAACTACAAAAAATAACTGTACAGAGCACCACCTTAGAGCCCAAATCTCAACTGATGCACCCCTGTACAATGTATAACACACATACAAAAATGCGTAAATGCATAAATAAATGCACAACTGAACTTACTGGTTGTGACAAAACTCACCAACCATATGTGCTTTTACATGTCCCTGTGCACAAAACAACATTCTAAACAAACTAAATTAACAAACCAGATGGTGTATGTATGAAATAAATAAAAGAAAATTGAAATCAAATCACATTAAGGATACTGTTCACTCTTCTGCTTCTTGTTGAGGTTGTTCACATGGTTGATGAGCTTCTGCAGGCTGGTGACCCACCGATGGGCCTCCTCTTTAGAGTCCGCCATGAAGTCAAGGTTCTTGTTGTGTCCCTTTAACATGACAGAGAAGCACATCTCTTCCTCGGTGGGGTCCGTGTATTTTTTGAGTCCTTCGGTCTGGCGGCCCTTGCGCACAGATTCAATGTCATCAATGAGGACTGTGTGGAGAAAGCAGGACATTTGGATTTAGAAATGACAACATGGCTATGTTAATTAATTATAAGCCAACTTCATTTGAACTTTTAAACTTACGGCAAGTTTAAGAGCGTTTGGGGTCTAAAACTGATGTAAAATTATTTATAAAGGATTTTGGACTTCTTCCAAAACAAATCATTCCTAAGTTGTCTGACAGCGATCGCTTTATTTGTAATTTAAGATCTGGTCTTAAGCATTTCGTACCCATCAGGCATTCTTATCACCTAATGCACAGTGCTTCCTCCGACATGTCATTATCTTGTTGTGAAATACTACTTTTTTCTTTGGTTACAACAGGGCTGTTTTTGTGTCTTATCCACAAGATAACTCTTATTTATGCGGGAGAGGCCTTTGGTGGCCTCTTACATAAGTGTTTGAGAAAAGTCACGTGCTTTCAAGAAGTCTGAGCCCACCTCAATGTGGAAATGGTTGATACCAATCAAATTAAAAGAAAAGTGAGAGTGAGTGAGAATAGAAATAATGCAAAAAGATACAATGGTGCTTAACAGAACTGTTTGAGAGTGTAGAGGTGGGTAATGTGTTGCACACAAACACACAAATTAAACCTTTCACGTCGCAGAACTTCCTTCCTCTAAGACCTTTAAAAATATTCTTGTTGGACCTTTTAGATTTGAACACAACAGCCTTATCACACGCAATAGGCATTCCTGAATCTTCAGGCAAGGGCGGACTGGCAATCTGACCATTCTGAAGAAGTACAAAATGATTGTCCAGTTCAGGGCAATGGGCCTGCCTGTTTCTGCTAACAGAAAAAGTCAGATTTATTACTTCCAGTAGCAAGCAACAGCAGACGTCATGACCCCATGTTTAATAAAAGAGAGACAAACTGTTTTCTTTCTCACTGCTCTTGATTTCTCCCTCTTTCTTCTCTTGTATTTCTAAGCTGGGTTATGTTGGAACTGATGCAGACTTGATACTTGTTCATAGTTCCAGTATTATAGAGATAAAATTTTATCAAATTTACAGTAATGTTTTTCCCTCTTTATTAATAATTGATTAAGTAAGGTTTTCCTTGCACCACAACAGTTTATAAAAAGAGGAGAATAAAATGATCTTGTATGGGAGAGGTTCACTTGATGTTAAGAAGCAAAAACAATATGAAAACAACAACGTTGAGTGTTTGCATTTTTGTTGGGGGACAAGATGTAAGTGGACAGAGGACATCTGGTAAAGATGAGTATAAAACGTACAAGAGTACTCAAAGTAACAAGCATAATAGTAATAACTGCTCCAGATATATCAGACACCATACTTATGACTTGTCTGGTAAAGATCACATTAAAATGCATTATTCCATTAAAGTGTCATAATTTGGTTCTCTTGAAATAATCTTTCAGCACTTTTTTTTAACCTCCCTTAATTTTGTTTGTGTTTCGGGTGGTGAAAAATATCAACATGGGTTCTTGTCCAGGCTTGTTTAATTAAATAATTAAGAAATATCAAATTTCAAGAGCCTTAATGAGTGAGAGATTGTCCTTCTCTACAAAAAAATAAATAAATAAGGAAATAGGATACTTTGCAAACACATAATAAAGTCCTTTAATTATTGTGTTGCAGTTGATTGATGACATCGCTTATTGCATTGTCCAACTAGCAAACATGGTTTCATAGAAATAGTAATAGGAGGTTTTTGTTATGCTAAAAAGACACTGATTTATCACCAATGTGACGCAGACAACATGACTGAAGGTCTCTACACATGCAGCCTGTTTCCGCCTATACACTGGAAGACAGATCCTTTGTTGAGCAGCTTAATTTACAGAAGAGCAGGTGCCAACACACATGATGTAATCACACTAATGAGAAACTACTGACCTTGTGATAAAAACAAGAAAGACTAAAAGTTCAGCTACAATGCTAGTTTTAAATAACTGGCCAATATTGTTTATAGAATTGAATTGACAGCAAGACAAAAAAAACTCTACAACTTAAATGTAAATTTGTGGGGTCTGCTGGATGAATAAAGAAATTGTTAAAAAAAATCTTTCAAGTTTTTACAGAGAGATAAACGGGGTTAAGAAATTGTATGAGCAAAAAACTAGTTTAAGTGATTGACAGTAACTGCTGTTAAATATTTAAATCTGCATCTCCCGCATTTTTCACTCTTTGCTGTCATGACTACCAGACAAAAATATCTGCTTTTGATTTTATCTAAACTTGGTCAGGGACTTCTTCTCAATGCAAAAGCATCCATCAGAAAATGAAAGAAAGCAGTAGATGTATAGATTCCATCCAGGCCATTGCACCACTTAATGGAAGTATGTTTGTAGTTAGCAGCTAAGATATTGATGATTCTCTAGAAATTCATGACTTCCTGTTTCCATGGAGCATAAACGTGACATGACAAAGAGCCCATTTTCTTTTAGCTAATCTTAAATGGGTAAGATAAGAGAGCCTGCTATTCACACAAAGCATCTTTGTGTTAATCTTCATAAGTCAGGAAATGACCACAATAAACAGCTACTAATACTAGTCAGAAGTGGAACAAATATGTTACTGCTATATTGTGTTTCCGCAAAGAAAGATGTATTAATTTTATTACTGTTTACATTTTTTTTTCCAAAGGTGGTTAAGTTGTGAGAGGGAAATGTTCTTTCTTAGCAAATTCAACTATGCTTACTTGCTAAGTTCTGGTCTAGCTCAGTGCTGTACTTTTTCTGCTAGATTTTAATGCTGCATTTTTTTTTTTACAGCTAACATATTGTCTTGGATACGTTTTAATATGTCATTGCGGTTAAAACAACCATGCCAATTTGATCATGTTTAGTTTTCAATGAAAGATTCCAGTTTTACAGTAAAACAACAATTATGGTATGACACAATAAAAAATTATCTCAGTTTTAGCCTTAATTTTAAAATGGCAAACATGGAAAATATTCAAGTAAAGCAAAAGTGTGTTGAGCTTCAGAAATCAAAAAATAGTTACTTGCCTCTAATTGGGTAAACTTCCTCATATCTACAGTTAGAGCAATCTTATCCTGCCACCACCAGAAGTGAACTAAATACAAAAGAAGATTACATTTTATGGGTCTCCAATGTTCTCTGTTAGAGAAGTGTTTGAGTTGCTGAGACTCCATAACAACTATTACATGCTAACAACAAGTCAAAGCACTCGATACTAGTTTTGCATGAAAGAAAGGTAGAATGTGCAAACAGCAGATTCACGCTGTTAACCACAGTGGGGGAGACGTGATGCTGTGAGTCTGTTTCTCTTCCAAAGAGCATGAAAAACCTTTTAGTGCATGATAATATAAAGTCTTTGAAATACTAGGAAATTTAAAAGATAATATTCCATGGCTGGAATATTATCCAGCCATGGATAATATGGCTGGATTTTTGCTGGATATTTCTCTCTTTATAGAGAGAAATTCAAGATAATTTCTCTCTATAATTCAGACTAAACATCGATGCAGATTTACAGTCTTGACTATGTGGTTTTAAACTGATAAAATTCAAAAGCACGCATACACTGATCTCTAAACATCTCTTTTCAAATGTGATTAAAACCAGGAACTGTTTCACTCGCAGTCTTTCCCCAGTAAACCTCAACATGTTTGAGCTGAGCTGTCACTTTGGCTTTCTGGCATGAAAACAATAAAACATGCTGTAGAGACCTAAAACAAAACACTGACCACCTTAAGACCAGCTTCGGGTTCTGTTGTTGTTCTAAGCTCAGGCTTTGGGACAGAGGTTATCAGCCCTGGCAGCGCTGACTGTCACTGGGGTGGGAGGGAAACCTGAGCCACCAGAGACCCAGAAAAAGATATAGTCTTTCTCAGTCTGACAGTGGATCACTGGACCAGAAGAAGGAAAATAACTCAAAAGGGCACACACATAGTCAGGATGTACACTAGATTTTTCCAGTCTGACTCTTGCCGCAACCACGATGAATGTGTGAGCTGTTTTTATTCCACCACCAACATTTCTCACATACTAGCCTGAGGAATTTGAGGAACGGGTGTGTATGTGTGCACGCTATGAAGCAAGAAGCTTTTGTTTTGATCTGAAAGGAGTGCTCTTAGTTGACACAGTAAACGCCAAAGGAGGGTCCAGCCAATGAAGAAGCGAGATGTACTGCACAAGGTAATTTTTATTTAGCAAGACTTATCTCATTTTTATGAATCATATGATAAAAGGAATATGAATCTCACAGGTTTGGTCTTTTTTGAAAAGCTTCTTAGATGAGTACAAGATGGTCCTACAGTCGTCCATCAGACTAAAGTAGCGGCTCTTCTGCCAGGATTTTGAGCGAATCTTGATGAGGTTCGTGCCGGCCAGCAGGAACTGAAGGTCATCATCATCTTTTAGACCTAGACAATTTGGGACAAAAGAGGAAATATCAGAATTATTATGAATGTTTGGATATTATTTCAAAGCTAAAATGAACAGGTAAAACATTAAATTGGAGAAGTGGAAAAGAAAGATTATAATTCTAGCAGAGCACCGGTTGGAGGAAACCACCTGGTTTACACATCCTGTGACTAAATGTTTTTTGGGGGGTTGCCTTGTTTTTGCTTATTGCTTTTTTTTATTTGTCTGTTTTTTAGCACAATGTGTGTCTTTGACGTATATGGAAAAACGACTAAAAGAAATACAGGTTTTGTTAAAGGTTTTGTGCATTCTTCCTTCCAAAAAATCAGTCGTCGACCACCAGACTTGAGTGGAGAATCTCTGTATATATTGATTTTCAAATCTCACAGACCCAATTTGATTTAGGTCTAGAGTAATTTAATGTCCATTGTTGTAAAGAGGGGTGCACCGATTGCAGTGTTCTGGCCGATCACTGATTACCAATCTTTTAAAAAGCCCAACTTACCGATTCCGATTTTGGCCGATACCATATTTTGGCTGAAATGTTTGCCAACATATCAAGAAAGCTGCTGAATTGGCAACAATGGGATGACTGTTGTTAACTGTAAATGTGCAGACATGACCTGGTAAGCCGGTTTGTCAGTCAAACCTCTCTCACGGGAGAAAAGAAAAGCAGTGGTTGATTTTTAGACTTTGCCGAGGTTGTTAACGTCGGTGGATAAGCAATTCATTTAAATTCATTCACAATTCATTGCCTTTGCTTTGGGTTGTTGTTCTGTTGAAAGGAGAACCTCCTCCACAGTCTGGTTCTTTGCAGCCTTTAACAGGTTTTCTGACAGAATTGCCCACAGAAATGCCACCACCATGTTTCACAGCAGGTTTCTTAAAGCTTTCCTTCAGTTTTTTTCTTGTTGCTGTTTGAGTTTTTCTTTCTATTGCAAGTTTTTGATAGTCTATCATATTGAAGTTAGATTGTTAAGTAACAGAGTGTGGAAAAAGAGGTATTCATAATTTTTCAGGTCACTGGTTCCTAATCATATTCCTTATGTTTTCCCAATAAAATATTCAGAATTCTCTTTAGGTGCAATTTCATTTTGTATGTTTTGTATGTTTCGTTTTGTATGGTTCATTTTGTAAAACTATGCTTAGAAACATCAATACGTGGGTGGACTTACTTGAGGTTTGGAAGTTGCAAGTTGCAATTTACAAAATAATCTGCAAGTAAAAGATTGTTTAACTTAGAGAGACACAAGGTGGATTTTCATCCCTTCAAGAGTGGCTTTAGTAAAATGGAAACAATATGGATTTTTTTTTTTCTAGTCATCATTTTCCATCTTATTCTGAAATCAAAAAATACTAAGTGCAATTTCCACGTTCCATTTCTATGAAAGAACCATATTATCTGCTTGATTCACCCATCAGGCCACTGCTTCCACAGACACTGAAGCACAGCCTTATTGCTTCCTTTAGTTCTAGTAGAAATACTAGCAATACAACCACACAGAAAGAAAACTTATTTTTTTTGCTGTGGGCTGCAGAGTGTACAGCATAATTTTGCAATAAGCCATTATTCATGTAAAGTAATAAACTTGAGAAACTGCATTCTATCAGCTTTGAGAGTGATTCACAAGACAAACCCTCTGTGTGAAGCCATAATAATACTTGGTAGAGAATGTTTAGTATTTTTTGGGTGGTGCTGGGATCTGCAATGCAACTTAAAACAATAAATTTTTACCAAGGTTTCTACAAAATAGAATTGGAATCTAAATGTGACATTTGAAGGAGAAAACACTTGACATCTGTTGGAGCTTTATCAGATTGCCAGAGAGATTGCGTGACAGGCCTTTTCCCACAGATTGTATGTAACCTGAGCTCCCTGGTTTATGGTTTGTTTCTCCAGAAGCATTGAAAAAATTGTTTTGAAGATATACGTCAATCAGCCGACCTAGTTAGTTTAGCTTTTCAGTTGACAACAAAGAAGAGGGGCGTGTTTTATTCTTCCAGGAAAACAAGAAATAGTTCCAGAACCCAAGGAACGCCCCCAAGTCATGAGTGCTTCTTTTAAAGCTGAGTAATGAATTTCAGATGGAAGGCTTGACGAATCTGTAACCCACTATTTACACCGTGTGAGACAAGCTAGGGCATGATATTTCTTAGAATTACTTGGATATAAAATGGCTGTTGGTTTTCTCAAATTACCTGAAGAGAACCTGTTAAGGCTGGTTGAGATAAGTGCATTATCAAAAAAACTACTTGTGTTAATTCATATCAGAAACTTTTTACCTTCGGTGTCTTACGAAAGTAATCATCCTCTTCAACATTTTCAGATCATGCAATGTTACATATGCAAACTTCCATCATATTTTACTTGTACTACAAAAACACAAAGTTGTTCATAATTGCGAAGTGGAAAGAAAAGATACATGGTTTTCAACCTTTTTTACTATGAAAATCTGAACAATGTGACAAACAATTGTCAGTCCTCTTCCTCCTAATAATGTAAATCCAGTGCAAGCAATTGCCTTCAATTCATATCACAGAATTGGAGGTAACTTCAAAATCATTGCAGAGGTTCATAGTTTAGGTGGGAAAATCTGTTGACAAAACTGTTAATCACATATGTGTGGGTTTATCACATAAAAGGACATAACATGCATTGAAGGTTCTGGTTGTAGCGTGACACATGTGGAAAAGCTCAAAGGGCATGAATACTTTAGCAAGATTTAAAATTGCTTGAAATTGAAATTTAATGTTTAAAAGTTTGCTTTGTGGAAGTGGAAAGAAAAAATCTCTTTTTTCTTATTATTTTTTGTGAACATGGTAATAAAGTGATGCTACGAGTTAAATCTTTTGTTTGTATTTCAACCCAGTTTGCTTACAAATACAGCCGATAACTATATTTAAGCAAGGGAGTTTTTTTTATTCCATTTCCAAAACCCGAAGGAATTAGAGGAATATCAGCACTAGATACAACCTTGTAAGTGAGAGGAGTTCACAGTAGAAAATGTGACCAGAGACAACTATATACTCTCTTTACTTCGTAGGTGAAAAGGAACTAACAATTGACTTTCCAGACCCAATACCAGCAACTGCAGCATTGGTGCAGAATGAAAACTTCAAATTACAATACAAAATATCCTCATCTTCAAATAGTAAACACACACTCCACAACACAGGATATTCAGACATTTGGACATTCATGAGTTTACCTCAGGATGCCAGTGGCAATTAGATGAGTGAAAAAAAATCAAATGTAGGCTTTGGACCTACATTTGATTTTTTTTTTTTTCCTTCTTCTTCTTTTCCGTTTGAAAACCCCACCAAGAAAGAAGTAACATTTGAGTAACTGCATTCTGGCTTCTGTAAAATTCTAATGCGAAAATCAGTAATAAATAAAAAAATATATTTCATGAAGTAAACAAAAAAATTACATTTGCTGGGGGAGTTTTCAGAGACACTTTTCTTTGTTGTTGTATGGATTACTCCATCAAATTCTGTTTAAGGCCCCATACAACCTTGGGTCAGGCCAGAATCCAAGACATGCCCATATGTTTGTACGGATGAATAGGAGTAATTTAGTTTCTTAACAGTTAACACATTTTTTTCTCTTTTACATGATCTATTATGTTAAAAAATAATGGAAGTGGAAGGTTAGACCTCAAAGAAAACCTCAACATTTGGCATTGTCTAGTAAAAGGCGTATCTCTTTAAAAGCTGATGTTCTGAAAAAGATGAAACGTCTCTGTTGTTTCTACATAAACAATAGTAGTCATAGGCTTGACTTGGCTTTTAAGGAGATCACAGACGAAAAGGCCACATGAACTCAATGGAAACAACAAAGAGAATTTTCACTAGACCATTTACTGTGGTATTTTTCTCCCCTCATCGAAAAGGGAGTACAGGGGATGTCAGTCTAAGAGGCGACGGGCAGAAGACTGGTCTGTCATCAGAAGAAAGATGACAGACCAGGCGATTAAGAACCATTTACATAAGTGCACATAACAAACACAGATGTGGACACACTGGATTACCGATGCGTAATAACAAGAGGAAGATATTTTACAAATCCAAGATCTCCAAACACAACCCCCGAGCATGCGCGGGTGCTCCTGTTTGTGTTGGCTTAACAACTAAAGCGCGTGCGCCCCTGACTCCAAGTGTACCTTTAAAAAGAGGACTCACCGAGGCGTTTTGCATTTTTCTGCGCGACCTTTTTCTTGTGCTCTTCAAATACTTTCTCCTGTGAGTTTGTCCTTTTAGGATGTAGACAGAAGCACGACATCGCTGTGTAAAAATCCCCTCGGTGTAAAATTTGAGCTCGGTAAGGAAGGAAAAAGCTGGGAGGAAAAGTTTTTTTTTTTTCTCTCTCTCTCTCTCTCTCCTCATGGGGCGGGTCTTTACATGTATTGCTACGTTATAGCACCAATATTCACCGCAGAGAGGAAGTAAATTGGTCCTTCGGATAAACATTGTAGGTGTAGAAAACAAATTCATTCTCAAAGTTACATTTATTATTTGGTTTAACTTTTTTGGGAAAGATACACACAAAGTTGATTCTTTATTACTTTATTTTCTTGGGAGTATTTAATTTCCGAGTCTACACTTAATAAGATCAACTGCACTCAAAATAAATGAAATATAAAAATGTCCTTCTGTTATCTTTGCAAAGGTTTTGAAAATGTGTACGTACCCCTACGTGAGACATAAAAATGGCGCCGCCGTGTGGCAGTAGCTAAATGTATCTGCGGTTAGTTTGGCTCGACTTTGCGTTGTCCCATATACTATTTCGTTGAAAATAAATAAATTCATAAACTCATATAACATGAAGAGGTATTTAAAGCGTTGGTGAGTTTTGTTGGTTATAGTATTTGTAATAATTACTATTAGAAATTAGTATATATAGTATATATTTTTTAAATATGCTTTCCCCATATGAGCCAGATGGGCAAAGCATGCCCTAACATGTTTGGGTAGTGAAGTCACGTGATGAATACATGTTCTTTAAAAGCCAAAAGCAAGTTGTGGAAGCTTTCTGAATTTTTGCTTGAGATAAAATGATGTTAGCTTTTAATCTAAATGTACCAGTTAGACGACTTGCTCTGCTAGTTCTGTTAAAACAAAGTCATTTGCGCTGTAAATGCTTCTAAAGTGTTTCTAAAAGATATTATGCTCTTAAAAAGTGGGAGTCAATTGTGCAAATAACGCAAAAAAAAAGTTTCCAATTCGTCACTCCAAAACAGTGAGTGGGTTAGAATTCAAGTAAAAACTATCACCTGTTATTAGTTGCAGATCTGGCACAACAAAGAAGACTGTCCCAGCCTGAAACTGGCCTGGAAGGTGAATCATGGCATATTGAGGACAGGGCATGCTGATCATCAGCTGTGTCCGCCAACAAAACCAAAGACCTTGTTTTCACTCACCGAGTGAAATAACAGGATGTGATGATGCCAATTGATTCCCAAAAGTCTGGATTGTCTATGCGAAGTATGTTGGGCATTTTGGCATGCTTATGTGGGATGTTTGTCACAGCCTGTAATTTTAGCATTCTTGCAAATATTAAACTCTTTTTCTTCTAGTGTCCTACTGTAGTCATATGACTGGTAACAGTACAGGAACGAGACATTGGAACTGGAAGAAGGATGATATGTGTCAAAGGTGCAGAGGCCAATCAGCTGAGCAACAAACATAAACATGAAACTAGACAAATATGTTGCTGTTGCTATTACGTCATATGCATCCAGTCTCTTGAAACACATTCTTAAGAAGACATGCCTTTGTTCCTATTCACCACAGTCAAATAGTCACAATTTGCTAGAAATAAAGGAAAATAAATAACGTGAATTCACAGAGGTAATACTGACTAGCTCCTCCAATCACCTTTTTTGTGCATTTTGTACAGCAGTAGTGAGTGAGCAGGTAACAGGCTGTTGTACAGTCGATAATTTATAGGGGATTACAACTGAAATAAGCATTTAAAACATTATTATGGAAATGGATTAATAAAAACTCAACTTGTGACTAAACTTTTTTTATGTAGGAGAAGTTTTGCAAGTACCATGTTTATTAAAATGTACTTAAAACTAGATCTATAGATTAATAAATAGGCTATATGTGTTGAAAGCTTTGTAAATATTTGAATTACAGCAGCAGTGTCTAATGTAGAACTTTTTAACAAAGAAATGTTGGTTTTGAATTTGCTGATCACCTTTAGTCTTATTTCGGTAACATTTTTATACAGATTTAGTCCTTTAGATATTTAACAGAATGCATAAGTTTATTTTATTGGCATGGTTTCACCTTGTTAGCACATTATTTAGGTTACAAAAGTAAAATAAATATTGAAAGCCCTATCTGTTACAGAATTGACTCTGTGGATCTGGGGTTTAAATCTGTTTGGTTTACATATGAGTTTTATTTATTCATCTAGAATCAGAATAATTTTATGTTTTAGAAAAATATGCAAAACACTAAACCAGGGTGCATACACTGAATTAGACTTGGGAACCTCCCATTGACTCACCATAGCTCAGAAAATATGTCCTTCATATTGTCCTTGTTGGATTGTTTGTAGGTTTTATTAATAACACTATCAATGTCATACTTCAGAATTGAAAATAAAGCACAACATGATAAAAGAATTTAAAACAATGATGAACTTTACAATCAAATATGTGTTACTTGAATATGATGAGTAGCGTCACATGAACTATGAACTTAAAAAACTTGAAATAATATGTTATTTCAGGTAATGTCTGTTTATAAATAGGTTTTTATCCTTTAAAAGCTGTTTACCTGACAAATCCTCACTGGACAAAGTGCTTTCACTTTCAACAGGAAATGAAGGTATTTTAACAGTCTTCAAGAAAATCAAATATTCTTCTGTTTCAAGGCAATGAAACCAGTTGTTACTTTGCACATATGAATTTTTGGGACTAAAAGTATGAACACTGTCTTTCATTTAATGTAGCAACAAAAACAGAGTCTGCACTTCAAATGTGGATCAAGAAACAACATTTTAACAGACATTGAACACAATGACATAGTGAACAGTTTCACTATCGCCACCCTACTCACCTTCTATCCCAGAGACCCCATCTGATTCCATTTTGAGTTCAGACAAAATCAATCCCCATCCACAGCAGAAAGAAACTCCTGTTTGACTCTACTGCACTGCCCTGTCCGTTTCAGTGGAAATATCCCCACAACTCTTCGAAGAGGAAAATCTACTCTGTTTCTCCCCTCTGAGCCAACCCACAAAGCGCACACTTAGTACCAGCTCCAGCCCTGCTTGTTCACACCCACTTGAGCACCAGTTTGACAAGTCTTCCACTGTCTGTCATGACTACATAATTTCCTCCATGCTCGCTGATAGAAGCTACACCTTCAGAAGGCATGTTATGAACACACCCAGAAAATATGTACTTAGAATCCATATATATTCAGTGCAAACATTATTGTTGTCAAGATGGTGTTTTAATACAGCCAAAGTAGTGCTGAAATTAGACTTTTTTCTGGGGACCTGATTTATTTTGGGTGTTGCTCAAAACTGGTACAGACCTGCCTTTTCTTGCTACTCTTGTACTTCCACCCCACACCTCTTCTGCATAAGAACAAACCATTCTTATCATTAGTCCATGAAAATAAACACAAGCCATTTTTTACTGTAAAACATGAAAGAAACCCACTGCAAAAATTCCTTTGATTAAAAAAGGAGAAAAAAGCATGAAATGATGTTAAAAAAAAAAAGAAAAAAAAAAGTTCTAACAAGTCCCTCTTTGAGAAACCCACTTTAGACCCACATAAGCAGATCAGCACAACTAAAGATTTTGTTTCAGGCGCCTCAGGAATCTTGGCCTGAGCAACAAGAGCAATTGGCATTCATGAGCAGGTCAACTAAAACTAAACTTTTGAAGCAGTGGTCAGTCTTTTTGCACGAGAACACGGGGAATGTGGTTTGCATAACTGAAGTTATCCAGACAGCTGACTGAAATTTTTGTCTGCTTAAATATAGGAGATTCTTGCTTGGTTGTTGAGAGTATTTTGTGTATTTTCATTCTAAATTTACCCATTTGGAGAATCACATGTAATTCACTTAGACATATCCTGTGGGTTGTTTTGAACACGCCTGTGTGTGGTGTGTTTCTCTTACCTGACCAGTTTGTAGGGATGTGAAAACACCTTTTGGGTGGAGTTAATCTTGTTCCTGTTGGAAGAACACCTTTTGATTGTTGTGCTTTTTTTCCCAATGTAAATGAGGCCATGTCACAAAAATGTTATGTTGTTTTCTGGGTCTTAAAGAGCTTCCTATATTGACAATACTTGCATGTATTTATCCATTAATAGAAGCTCTTAGCTGTGAAACATGAGTGCAGCAGAGAGTTTCAATGTCTTTACAACATTGAAACTCTCTATACACACATCTATTCAGACTGGCTTTCAGTAAAAGCTTAGAACTATTTATTACCTCTCATTTCTCACGACTATGTTTCAGTCATATATATGTACAAGTACATTATATTTCTATGTCCTGCATTCTATTGCTAATCTAATTTTCGTGTTCTCATTTCCACAGCTTCTTAATATCAATAATTGCTTAATTTATCTCACTTTTGTTTCCTCATTATTTTCTTTTTGTTGCCAGTAATTACTTGTTTTATCTATCACTTGGTTTTAACATTATGATAATTCTGTTGTGTGTTTCTAGGGTGCATGATCAGTCTCTTCATTCAGGTATAAGACTCAGCTTTTTTTTCTTTTTTATTGTTTTTCTTTGTTTTTTGTTTTGGCGGAAACGCACTTCCATACTTATTTTATATACAGCCTTAAAACGAATCTCATATTTGTGATTGGGACATGTTTTTGTTTTAATGTTCACTTTGTTGTGTTTTGCATCAAATGTAATGTTTTGTTCATGTAAAGAAGTTTTCCAATAACTTTGCTCTCTTACCTTCGTCATATTGATGAAAACTTTATCTATTTGTCTGTTTATTTATTTATTTATTTATTTATTTATTTATATTGATTTGGAAATGTATGAGTAGAATTATGTAGCGTTTCTAGATTGCGTAATTGTTTGTTACAAAAGGTCACACGCGAACAGCTTTCAGATCCGGTGCGCCACTGTGGTTGCTTGGCAACCACATGTACGCACACATGGCCGAGTGTTGCGACTCTAACGTGACGGTATATATTTCTAACTTTGCGATCTTTTGCCGCTATTTTCATTAGTTTCTACCTCTGAGGTGCACTGGAAGAAAATGACAGAAGACACATTCGTTGAACCCTTGGTGGACAGTCACATACCTTCGTCGGGAACGTCACAAGTAAGTTGTGAATGTTTTAATTTGGGGAAAGAAATCCATAAAGCGAGTTCCATATGAATTGTATCCCTCTTCTTTTATTCCAGGACATCTCTCATGTATTTATGAGCGTTTTCAAGGAGGTTTATAATAAGGACATAATCGAGGAAGGGAATCTGTTGTCCAATCTCATCAAAACAAATGTGGAAAAAAATAGTTATCATGATAAACATGTTAAGGAGCTGCACCAGGTAACCAGTGGAACAAAAGTTTTTAAGTTTGTTAGTATGACAGAGTGAAAGGAAACTTCTCTCTCTCTTTTATACTGATAGGCTCGTTCTGAATATGAGCAGTGTATAAAAATGGCTGATATGTTGGAGGATCACATATGTAAAGGTAGAGCCCAAGCTGCTGCCAAAGAAAGCCGGGAGTGTGAGAGGATGAAGCCAGTCGTTGTAGAGGGTTGTGCTTGTGCAGTGTTTCCATGTGAGTTGCTCTCTGATTTATAATTGTCTGAACAAGTTCAGCAAAACTACAACTACCAATGTTAAACGCGGTGCTAGCACCACTATGCTGTTGGGATGATTTTGTTGAAAAGAGATAAGAAAGCTGTTCAGGGAAGACGGCAGGGCAGATACCTTAGGCACACAGTCAAATCTACAAAGCAGTGAATTAGAGCATATTCATGTGGTAGAATGGACCAGTCAAAGTCCAAGTCTAAATCCAATTTAGAATTTGTGGCACAGTGTCACAACTGGAGATTAGAATTTTTGTCTGTAGATGTCCAGAGCTGAAACCGAAAGACTTGTAGTGGTAAATGCAATGAAAGGTGGTTTTTATTGCATAATTATGTTCTTCACTGTGTAGGCCAGTTATATAAAAAATTCCAATGATTTTTAAGGTTGTAATAAGAAAAATGTGAAAAGTTCAAGAGACAGGTATTTCAAAACTGATTTTGTTCCTCATGTTTATTTTCAGTAAAATCCACCTTTTGCTGGTGTGTTGATGACGATCTTCTCAAAAGAAACAACTTGATCTCCCCTGGGGACTACTTGCCAGCAGAGAAACCGAAAATACGAGCACCAGCCCCACGTATGGGATGCTCCTAAGTGACATTTAAGTAATGATTGACTGTGTGAAAATGACAATCTTTGTCTGGGCATTTTTGACAGTAAAATCGAGTTATGCAAAACCCACTATCTCATTTGCCATACGCACAAACCGGGAGTCTCAGGATCGTGGACCACAGAAGACTTTGTTGGAAATGAATGAGTTGGATGACAGCCTTACTTGTGAATCAAGCTCAGAACCCCAACAAAGCAAGAAGATCCCTAAAATGGTAATTAATAGTAATTAAGTAGAAAAAAAGGATAGGGTTAGTATAGATAGAGTAAGGGTTAGGTTAGGGTTAAGGTAAAGCGGTCTATAGCAAGGATTTCAATAAAATACACTGATGTTTTTGGTTGTATGTGACAAAATGATTTAAAAACGAATATGTTCCACTTGTTCCTAAACAGACCATACCTAAGCCAAAGTGGTTTGGCCAACCAAGCGCAAAAAGCCTCACAGAAGGTTGGGAGGAACTTCAGAAGTTTAAGAAAAAACAAAACTTCCTACTTGATAGACGAGTCTGTCCTCCAAATGCGCAGCAGTGTAGAAAGTCGCTCGGCTCACCCAAAGTCAAAGTGAAGAAGGACCAAGAGAAGAAAAACTCTGACAATCAAAGGTGCCAAATAATCTGAGAGTAAAAGAGAAATGTAGATTTACCAGGTTAATGGTTAATAGTTGGTGTACAACATAGTGCAATGTTATGAACAATATAATGATCAATATTGACTTGAAATGTGAGTGTCATTTTACCTCAGTGCAAATAGTAGCACAGCTGTACCAAAGCAGGTGTGTGTAAGCTGATACCAAATGCTTCACAATGTGACTGTTGAACCTGAACCACAGAGGCAGTGAAAACCAGACAGAGTTTCACATCATCATCCATTTCTTATCTGTTTTCAAACTGTTCAGTAGCTGCAGCGTTAGAGTCATGGATTGTTTAGTATCTTTACACAGCTGAGGAAGACAAATACAGTCAGGACAATAATGACTGAAGTACAAGCGTCTCGTTAACAGGGTTTTTATTTTCCATCCATACACATCTATGCACACTTATCCATGCAGCAGATATTGCCTATGTCCAGTGGTCAATTGGGGAGAGGTGAACAGTCCATCACAGGGTCACATAGAGACACACACAAAATCCATTTAAAGCTATTCCTCTCAGTTACACACGGTGTGACGTCACCTCTGCTCCTGATATAAATAATTAAAGACCACTCAGACAGGAAGGTAATGCTGTTTTTATTTTAAAGTTCAAAATTCTGAATTGACTAACATTAGGAAAATCTGCTAACAATCAACTTTGCACTCGGATCCATGTTTGAAATTGAGTTTTAAATTCTGTTTGTCCGTTTCTTCTTCCTTCTCAAAGCTCTGTAGATGAGCTCCCCTGTGTCTTCCAGGCAACTCCCCAAGTGATGTTTTTCACAGAATACAGCGTTGGATGTGTTTATGAGGTTTGTTTCAGTGACCGACTCAGAACAATCTGAACCAGACGTAGGCTGAAAATATGCTGCTCTATAACTTATCCCCGTGCTGCATCAGTCTACGCTGGAGCTGAAAAACGTGACTTTCACAAGCCGCCACCTCAGAGTCATCCCTCCTACCACTCCGTACTTCTCGATAGGGCTGGGTGAGTCTGTTTTAGCCTTTCAGCTCATGTGATGTTGAGGTAAATCAAAATAACTTATCTAGCAGATGGGAAACATTAAGTCAAAAATCTTTGGAATGTCGTTCCTATTTATTAGCTCCCCACTTGGGAGTAGCAGCTGTGAGTCAACCTGACTATAAAACAGTACCAAATTATCTTAAGCATCAGATGCTCCAAACTGAACTGTTATTTATGTAAAGAGTTTGTGTTTGCAGGAAGATTCCCCACTGATGGAGGCGTTATTGCCTCAGGGATGAGCTGTAAGTACACACTGCGATTTGCTCCAGACTCCTTGGGAGACTTCAAGGATTTCATGGTGGTGCAGACCGAATCTCAGCACCTATTTGTGGTGCCCATTGAGGCACGGAGACCTCCTCCTGTACTTACCTGTAAGCCTCACTGCAAACAGCTTTACTTATTTTGCATAATGATCCTTTGAAACACCTCATCCGAAATGTTTTTATAGTGCCCAGAGTTTTGGACTGCGGGTATTGTCTGGTTGGAGGGGTAAAATTTCTGCAGTTCATGTGTCAAAATGTTGGACTCAGCGCTGGGACTTTTTGCATCATCCCCAAGGACCAGTGGCCGGCCCCAAATTTCAGGGTAATGGTTGCATAACTGAAACAATTCACTGCACCCTCAACTTTTATGGTAAAGACTTCAAACTAAATGTCTTTTTAATTGCAGTTGCCTAATTGCAAATTGAAACAAAATGTTCTCTAACAATGAGTTTTGGGTTTTTGTTTCGACTTTTTTAAATATACACATGCACTAAAATAAGTTGGAAAAACATAGTGCTTGAATCTTTTTGGGTTTATGGTCGGGTTTGTTTGGAGCTGTGTTAATTCTGGATTTACAACACTTGGTGGGGAAATAGTTCTCCTTTGTGTATTAAGGATAGAACCTGTTCCAAAATGAGTGCTGAAGTGCAACTATGGTGCTATTCATGGGATGGGATACATTGTCCAGGCTGTCATTAAATAAGATTATTAATGCTTTTTCAACCACTGTATGTTCCTCCTAGGGATAAACATGCTCCTTAGGTGCGCCCCCTCTGTTAGGAGACCTTAGTCTCCTTATCAGACAGGTCTTTACATAAGCCCTTCCTGTAAAATGCTGTCTGTCTAGTCTAAAATATAAAATACTTATATAAGAATTAAGTAATACAAAAAACTCAGAAAAATCACACTTTAAAAAAAATGATTTAGTTTCCACAGCTTTTGTTCATTTCAAACCTTTTAATTGTGTGTTCAGGCAAAATAATTAAAGACACTTTTTTTTTTTTTTTTGAAGCCCTGGTCAACAAAATACTTTTCTGAAAAACCACCGTTTGCAGTAGGCCCCGGTATGTTTTCACTGGAGCCAGGAGAAGTCATTGTTGTGGAGGTAACCAAATTCTCTGAATTTGCAAATTATAACAAGAACAGCGTGTCCGTTGCATGAATTTGTCTGGTTTGCATGAGAGGAAAAAAAAAAAACAAACAGTCCCAGCAAATTTAATGTGTAGTTTTTTTGTTTTTTTTTCTCAGAAAGGTCAGTAATGTTTTCAGTAAACTTACTCATTTATGAGATTTACATGGACAATGTTTATCAGAATTTAAAAGTATATGTATAGGCATCACGTGGTTTACATATTTTTTTTGACATGTTCCAGGTTGTTTTCTTTCCAACCACTGTGGAGCATTGCTGTCAGCCATTTGCCATAATCTGCAACAACTGCCAGGTGAAATACATTTCCATTGAAGGTCAGTGTTGGAAGCAAGACAACCAAGAAATTTCCTCCACTGTTGTTTCATTCTATTTCCTGAGGTGGATTGATGTGTTTGGCTTTTACAGGTGAGAGTCAACTGGTTGGCATTGAGCTTGTGTCTATATCTGGAGAAAATGAGCCCCTTACTCCTGGAGAGATGCATGACCTCACTGCAGAGCACTTTGTCCGTTTCAGCGAATGCCACCCACACTTTGAGCAACAGAAGAGACTTGTCATCAGAAACAATGTGTAAGGCTGACTTTATTGTGTGTTGTCATCATTAAGCACCTCTTAGTGTATAAAACAACATAGCATCTTACAAAAGGATTCGTATTCTGAAAAATCTGCATTCAGCCCTATAGTTGCCAGTTACTGTGACTCAGTAGGATGAGTAGTTGTAGCAATATCCACAACAATATCTTGATGTGGACAATGGACCTAATTGACTACTTATAGATGTATGAATGTGTTCATGTTTGTGAGTATAATTGAGTGAATGTGGCTCTAGCTGAAAAAGCTGTGAGTGGACAGTAAGACAGGCATTGTCACTTTTTTCTGCCACTTCTTCCCTTCATTCACGTTTGTTTGTTGGTTCCCTTACATGGCTTAAATGGGACGTTATTGGCTTTCCTTAACATTTAGCTTTTTTTCCCCACTTCCTCAAACAGGTAAGATTTGTGGAGTATCATCTTGGTGACAGATTCTCCCACTTAATTCGTAGATCTGAGTTGTGGATCTTTGCTGCTCCTCCATAAGTTTGGTTGTTATTTAGTTACCTAGCCTTCCATGACATGGTATATTTTTACCAGAGTAAAAGGGGCTGAATACTAATGCAAGCCACATTATTAAAATCCATTGATGTTTGTCGTTGTGATATGAGTAAATTAACAATTTAAAAAGGTGAGCTTTTTTAGTATTTTTATAAAGATTGTCCTAGACCACTAGGAGGATTTGTTGACACCAGGACTAAGGGTGGTTAAAATGCCCAGACTGCAGTATAAGATTTACATGCAAATGTGCTTTTAGTGCTTTCTGGTTGAATAACCATGGTGATCAAACTTAGCGTCTGTGTTGTCTTCCTTCCCTCTTCCACCAGCCACTTTTTACTTTTTAGCTGGAGGATAAATTGTGCAAGTCCTTAGTGTCAAGCTCTCAAGAACTTCAATAAATATTTACTTGAGCTAATCATTCTTCTTTCTTGGATCATTAAATACAAAAGGTTTATTTCTCCTTCTTTTTTTAAATTTTTTGTTTGAAGCCACTTGGAGCTGTCCTTCCACTGGGAAATCATGAAACCTAACCTACGTCCTCTTCTTCCCGGGGAAACCCATGAGCTATCCCATATCCAGTTTCACCTGGACACAAACGACGTTTACCACATGAGCCCCCCTACAGGCCTCCTGGCTGCCTGTCAGGACCACGAGTTTCTCTTAACCTTCTGTCCAAAAGAGGTATAAAACAAAATTAATTGTAAAATGCAACAAATGTGTTAAGGGTTAATGTTTCAATAATGTTTTCAATTTGTTCAAGTTGAAGGATTATCACAGTGTCTTTTACTTGGTCCTGAGGGACATCCCCCTGATGCCACGAGAGCCTAACGATAACAGGTACTTTTATACTAACAAAAGAGGCAGTAAGTGCAGCAAAATATGAAATCCAACTAATAAAATCACAAAATTCAAAAATAAGGGAGCTAAAAATGAGAAATGTCTCTTTTTTGGTTTTTGCAGTTAATTTTGTGTTTAATTTTTTAATTTTGTGGGAAATCTAGCATCCTTCACCCTGTGTATTCTGGCTCCAAGTTGAACAATGTGGTCATTATGGAGATAGAGGTCAAAGGGTCAACAGAGCCATACCGAGTCCTACTGGAGCCATATGGTATCATAATCCCTGGAGAAATATTTATCTCCATCGCTACTCGCAAGCAGTTTAAGGTTAATTAAAGCAGTTTATCTCATTTCCTTTGCAGAACAATTAATCCAGTCAAATAAACAATTTTGTTTATTTTATGCTGCCTGTGTTTCAGATGTGGAATCACAGTAAAACTTTCATCTTGTTTCAATGGGAGAGGTTGAACAGCGGCTCCCATGTTATAGAAGTAGAGCCATCTGCTGGGAGAATAGGTGCGCTGCATCTTAAAGTTGGTTCATGGCAGTTTAGGGCACATAGTTTAAATTTGACTATTTTCATGTATTGTCTTTTTGCGTTGAGTTTTTTTATTTGTTTTATTCTTTTCAGAAGAGAACGAGTGCTTTGACTTTGATGTCATCATTACTGGAGGGAAACCAGATAAGCTTGAAACCAACCTGGTTTGCAACATACAGCATCGTCACGAACCTGTCAAGTTGCCTATCGAAGTTTCCTTTAAGGTAAGATTTAGCAACATCTAGAAATGCCTGCTTCCATTTTAATATGTTCTTGCATTAAAGTGATTTAATGTTAAATAGGGTCCCACAGTGAAGCTCAGTGTTCCCTGTGTGGACTTTGGGCTTGTGAGGCTTGGGGATGAAGCTCAAACCACAATCTCCCTTACCAATACCACCCCTCTGGAGGCCAGCTGGATGTTTAAGGAGAAGATCAATAGTAAGCAGAATCACGAAGACACAAAAGCAGTTAAACAGCAGGTAAGCCAGTAAAATGAAAGATTAGGTTAAAAATGAAGAGGATTAGTGTTTAAATCTCATTGTCAGTAACTTCTGTATTTGTGCTCAGGTCGTAATGGAGCCAGGAACAGGTGTCCTGCCCCCCTTTGCTAGTTGCAGTGTGGTGCTGCATTTGAACTTAGATTTCTGCCAGAAGTTCGAAACAGAAATGGAAATGACTGTGGAGAATGGGACTACAAGGTAAGCACTTCTACAGCAGCTCTCAGAACTGTACCCATCACTTCTACAACTCTAGGTTTACCAAACTTAAAAAAGTGAGGCCATAATAAATCAAATACAAATGTTCACCCCTTTATCCACCTCCCTGTATACTCTTGATATTTACATAATAACCTGGTTGCATAATTGTAGTTGCCCTTAAACTACTTTGATAGCTATTGATTTAAATTCAGCTTTGGGTCATCTGTAGCCACATCTTCTCTTGGTAACATTTGCTACACTGTCTGTTTGGTAAAGCCAAAACTTCTGTTTTTTTTTTGTTGGTTTTTTTCTAATGAAGCCATTTCTTTTGACAATTTGGATTCACTAATGATACTGAGAAATCCATCAGAAATCACTCTAAATTTTCAGCCCAGAGGTTTAAGATCAGAACTTGATAAGTGTACCAACCTTGTCAAAAACCCCAGGGGAAAATGTAATTAGGACAACTAAGCTTTACTTCAGGTTCACCATATTCACCATAATTGATGACTAGCATAAACTGAAGAAGAGTGAATGCTTAAATTGATTAAAAGGTTGTTTCAATAAAGTATTAATTTAAGGATGTTCACACTTTTTATATTTTTTTCTTTTGAAATGCACAGGATATACATTAATGGTGGAAAAACTTTGAAAATATTTATGTAGCCACAGTGTTTTTAGTCTCATGAACCTGGAGTTTTAGAATGGAGGTGAACTCCTTTGAGATCTTCTGCACTTAAATAGTTCTTGATACACATCCACTATCAAAACATTAAAGATGGTTCTCAGTTCCCAGGTTCTATTCAGGATGAGTTTTTTTCCCCCATCATATGTTCCTCACAGTCCTATTTGGATCCAGGCAGTTGTGCAGTCTCCTCAGGTGTGCTTCTTAAACTGCAAGTTGGTCTTCTCTGATCTTTACCTGGGAGTTCCCTCAAGAAGCACCGTAACACTTTTCAACCAGACTCTGCTGCCATCACATTTTAGCTGGAAGGTACGTTCTGCTACTTCTCAAGACATTACGCAACAGTCCCACTAAATCCCATAAAATCAGTCTCAATAATGCATTCTCCTTTTTGATGATTTCTACAGAAATGTATGCAGTTTGATGTTGTAGGTGAGATTGTTTATATTGTCAGACCCATTTCTTTGAAAGTAGCTGGTATTTTGTCCCAAGAGGAGAGACAGCTTATATTATCAGGAAAAAGTTGTTGCTTTCTTCCAGATTTCTTCTGTTTTAGATTGGTTATGCAATTTGTTTTTGTTTTCCTTACTAAGGGTGTGGCTGATAAAAGCAGTTGAATTTAGTCAAGGAAAAAATGCTGGGATTAGGATCCTAAATCTATTAGGACGTTGCTGTCTTTCGCCCTACAGGAACAACTCCAGGGTAAACAGGCTTCACTGTGCACAGCCACCTTTGACCCCTCTTCTGGTATACTGGGACCCAATGCAACCATGAACATCACTGTAAATTTATCTTCTTACACAAATGTAAGTACCACCTGCGCTGCTGAGAATTGACAGTAACATGCTTTTGTAACTTGTGTGGTTAAAGATGCTCCTGCTTTCTTTTTTTTCTTTGTAGTTGAAGCTCACAGAAGTGGCTGCTATCTGTGAGGTGCAAGGGATGAACTCGCCGCTTGTTCTTCAAATTGTGGGCTCCCAATCCAAGAAACTTTCTGTGTCCTACTCGCTGCCTGGCGCTTGGTACCAAATTTGGTTCTTGAAAACTTTCATTCCAGTTTCACCTTTCCCCAGTTTCATATACTAAAATATTTGTACTTCTAGTCACACAGGGAATAGTGACAGTCCTTCAGCACTGATAATTGACTTTGGAAAAGATGTCATTTTAAAGACGGAGGTGACCAAACAGTTCCTAATGACCAATGAAAGCGCCATCCCTGCAGCTTTCACTATAAAGCCAGAGTTGTTCACTTGCAACGTATCAATGGCAAACAGCTTGTTAGAGAAGAGGTAAAACACTCTTATCTATGACCAGAATAAAAGATCGTAGATTGAGTTTACCTCACAATGACAGAAATGTTACAAAGTCTGCATCTTAATTACAGACTCACATATTTAAAGACTCCACTTTTTGCTGAGCAAGTGAAAAAAGTAGAAGCCAAAGCACATGAAGGTATAGTATGACTTATGTATAATTCGCAAGTCTTGGGAACACAATTGAAGTTATTTGATTTTTGTCAGAGTTTGTTACCGGCCTTCTGGCTCATGGAAATGGGGCGGCCTTCATGGTCCAGCCAGACTCAGGGCAGCTGGAACCATTTGAGATCAAGACAGTGGATGTAACCGCCTACTGCGACATGTGGGGAGAATACAGAGATCACCTCATATGCAAGGTGTGTTAGTATTTCAAAGAATTAGAAGTAAGCAATTTTCTCTGTTATCACCCAATTTAGATCTAACCTTGTCTACAGGTCGGAGACCTTGAACCGGTGCGCATAACTATGCAGATGACTGTGAAGGGCTGCCCACTCTACTTCCAAATGATAGGCCCCCAACCAGATGACCAGTGTCTGGGTCCAACCATCCAGTCCGTTACACACCTTTCAAATAAATTGACACCTAATTGTGTATTGTCATTGATTGAATCATCTCTTTTGGTTCATATTTAAATGCTAGCTTCGGCACTCACTTGCCAGGAGGAGACACAGTTTCTCATCCTCTTCGCATCAATAATCCAACAATGTTTGGTAAGTTGTTGTTTGTAAGTGGGTTCTAAGCTTAAACTTTGACTGTCTATAAAAGAAATATGATTTCTGTTTTACACAGTTCCTGAAAAAAAGTTGTCATACCCTGAACACATTTTAGAATGATAAAACCACAAACAGTGTGTTTTATTTATATTTTATGTGATAGATCAACACAAAGTAGAACATAGTTCTGAAATAGAAGAAATGTAAAAGATTGGGTTTCAAAATTATTTGCAAACAAAAGTCTAAAAACTGTGGCATATATTTATAGTCAGACACTGTCCCACACAAACCAGCAGATCCACCTCTTCCAGACTTTTGGGATTTTTATTTAACATCTCTTTATGAAATAGCTCAAGTACAGTCAGATTTAGGTCTGGACATTGACTGGATCACTCTAGCAGATGAGAATACTTTGGTGTAAATTATTCCATTGCAGCTCTGGCTATATGTTTAGCCTTGTTGGTAAGGTGGAAGGACAACTTGCACCCCAATAGCAGGTTTTCTTTCGATTCATCCATTTAACCATCAACTCTTGACAGATTCCTTTTTCCTGCAGAAGGAAATCATCCCTAAAGGATGATACCACCACCTCCGTGTCTTACAGTTGGAAAGGTGTACTAAGGGTGACGTTAAGAGTTATTTTTGTTTTTACACAACATTTTTCATGTAGACTTAAAAGTTCTATTCAAGTCTGGTCAGAGCTCCTTCTGCATGTTTGCTTGTGTTCCCTCGATAGCTTGTGACGATCTACACATTGGATCTCTTATGGTTCTTTATTCATCTATCGATCTGGAAAAGTTAACAAATTCCTCTCAGCACCAATAAATGCAAACTCTTTACATGAGTTAAAACAAATGGGACCTCTTACGACTTCCCCAGAGCAGCTAGTTCATTCTCTTTTGCACTGTCTATTTATTTCATACTTATTGTACGGCACTCCATGAAATGGCGCATTTACAATTTGATTGAATCACTTGGGAAAAACATTTGAAAAGCTCAATTTCGCAGAATGTCAGTTTTTTGTTCTGGTCTATCACAAAAATCCCCAAAAAGATAAATGACTGTCCGGGATAGTAAGTTAAAGGTGGATGAATGCTTTTTCTAGGCGCCTCCATAACCATGTTTCATCCAACATTTTAAATTATCAAATGTCTTTTGTCTGAGACAGATATCCAGGTGGACTGGGAGATTTACAACATTGACGAGAATGACCACAAACTGATTGACCTCGTGATGACATATGGAGAACACTTCCCGCTGAAAGATGATGATGGCAATGAGCTGCTGAAAGGAACCTTTAGGGTTTTTAATGAAAACGATCCAACAGAGTGGGAGAAGAATCAGACACCAACATTGGAGGGGACAAGCATGTCCCTTCAAAGTGGTACTGTGAGTATGTCAAACAGCAGAACCCAGATTGCATTTGGGACATGATTGTATGGGCATTAAATGTTTCTCTTTATTGATTCCTCAGAATGGAAAAGAGAAAGCATTTGTAGATGAAGAGGAAGGACATCTCTATCCTGAAAAGAAAAACCTCATCTCTGTCCACATACGACCTCAAATAGGCAGCCTGTCAGATTCCCCATACTCCATTATTCCGCAACAAATTGTAAATTATTTCAGCCACGTTTTTGCCTTTTTCTCCTCAAAAACCTTCTCAGTCTCATATTATTAATGATGCATTCTTTGGTGCGTAAAACCCAAGGTGATTCCAGCAAGGAGCACTGGATGCATCCATGTGTCTTTCACCCCTTTTAATCTTTCTGAGTCCCAACGTGAGTCCAGATGTGTGGGTGTGGCATATGGTTTTCTGAACTTGAACTCTGAGGTAAAAATCCAAGTTCACAACAAACACAGAATCATAAAAGAGACCAAATATTCAAAGGGTTTACTCCCTTGATGTGTTTCTGTGCATGTTACAGAAGGCAGTTTGCATCCCAGGTAAAGTCAGAAGGGATTTGGCTTTGGATTTACAGCCTGTCAAGTTGGATCTGCTAGGAACCATTAAGCCGGCAGTGTAAGCAATTACCTTCACACTATTTATACCCCAGATCTCTCATGCATCCTGCTCAATTTATGTTTCCGAAATTAAAATAAGCTGATGTTAGGCAAAACACAAGCTCAGGGGTGGGCTGATCAGGCTGCAAATCTTCTTCTTGGATCTCCTTTTGCTTGTAGGCTTTTGGTGCAGATGGAGGAGGACAGCGAGACACTGGAGTTTAATGCCTCCGCTGGTGATTTACTGAGGGTTGAGTCAGACAACGAGGTTGGGAATCATCAGCACATACACGACATACTGATTTTAAGGGTATAAAGTATTTCTGAGCTCATGTTGGGCCTTTTTTTGCTGTGTTGTGCAGGTAGTCGTCAGTGAATTTAGTATTGCACAGAGCTTTCAACTGAGAAACATTAAAGAGACGACTCTGCGTTTCAAACTTGAGACACAGCCGCCATTTTCAGTTGTGAAGCCTCACTCTGGAGTTCGAACCAACATCTCAAGCACCAATGGTCTCGATCAACCATTGGTGCTTCACCCTCAAAATAGCATGCAGGTTGGTTGTAAAGAAGCATAGACTTTTATATGAGGGTGTCTTTGTTTCATCAATAAGTGTTGCTACTTCTGTGAATTCTAGGTGAAAGTGGCCTTTCACTGTTCTCTGTCACTGCTGGACCTCTTAAACCATACAGAGGAAGACCTCTCTCTTGAAGTGAGTCTGATCCATACTAAAACTGGTCGGAAGAAGCTGAGGTTGCACCAAAATCTCATTATCCACCACAGCAACAACAACCTACAAGTAGGAGACAACTTCACAACCAAACATTACACTTTACAAAACCTTATTTAGCTTGTGACCTTACCAAATGCATTTCCTGTGTATAGAAAGTGCCATTGTGTGCCTATCTGGAACTGCCTATACTCAGTCTCTCCACTGATTGCCTTACTTTCGGGATTTGTGACATTGGAAACAGACAGACCAGGGAAATAAGCCTCTCCTGCCGTGGATCAAACACCTCCTGGAAATCACTAATAAGTAAACACCCTCACAAAATTTTGAAAATCAACACATCCCAATAGCATATGGTTGCTAAATGGTGTTGAAATGTCTAGAAAGTGTAGGATTTTTATTGAAATATTTTCCAAATTTGTAAGAGAAAAGGTTTCCATCCATTTATAGGTGGAACAGTTGACCATGACACACAGAAATGTGATTCTGGAAGAGTATCAAACTTTGAAATGACAAATATGAAGCAACTTGATAGCACTAGTTGATGATTACTGTATGTTTGTTGTTGTTCATTTGCCTTAATCGAGTCTCACTGTGTTTAGAGTCAGATGAAGGAGACCCTGAGGTGTTTGAAGTTGCACCAAACTCTGGGGTTTTCCAATCCAGGGAAACTGTCAGAACCTCCATCAGCCAGTTTCTGCAGATTAGCTTCACTCCAAGGTAGCGGTCAGTTCTGAAACATAAAGCATTCCAATTAAACAAACACATAAAAAGCATGTTTATTATTTGGTTGCCTTTGTGTCATGTGTTTCAGCAAACAAAAAGAGTTCACGGCTTTGCTGGTTATCGAGTCGCCTCTAGTGAAGACGCCCCTCACTCTTCCGCTCCTGGGAATAGGATCCTTTGATGAGGACTACATATCGACATATTTTTCGAGTGACCAAATAGCTGACGATTAAATGTTTTTTGGTGGATTGTAAATACATGTTTGATAAAAGTAAAAATAAAATTTCTTACTTGCTTTCTGATAAAGACCGAAACATCAAAGGGAGTTAAGTTTTTAAAATATATGCTCCACTGAAGCTGCATTGTTTCAGTTATCCACTTAGTATCATGTTATTTCAGATTAAACGTGACTAGATATTATTAATCTGTGCCAAACCTGGGAAGGGTGATCATTTGCTTTGCCAACCAGAGAGAGAAAAGGACAGGATGTTAAAAGGGAAGGAAAGACAGCATCATAAAAGAAAAATGACTTGCCTGGTTGTTTACTGCAAGTCGTAAATAGGCAACTCGGGAGCCAAATACAGCTACACACCCATAGTTACAGAATCAGTCTGCAGGTACCATCATCAGGTCTTGTGTTTGGTTCTGTTCATCCTCAGTGAAATCATGAAATGAATGAATG
>CAEFZY010066987.1:0-19019 GCA_903066815.1 Brachyrhaphis roseni
ATGGATGGATGGATGGATGGATGGATGGATGGATGGATGGATGGATGGATGGATGGATGGATGGATGGATGGATGGAGCAGCGCATACATAATAAATCAAAAGTAACCATAGAGAAACAGCAAAGGCAGACTTGTAAAGCTCCCACTATGAACCTTTGGAAGTATGTCACGGTTCCCTGGGTAATCGTTCCCACCCCCCATGGAAACAACAGCTGATGTTTATATTCCAAAAACAAACGCGGAAGTAATGGCCACGCAGGAGAGAAGTACCCATTTGTCAACATGTTGACATCATCTGAATAGTACTCTGAGGAAAATACGCAGATCCAACAATACATTCTTTCATTCTAGTTAGAACTACTTCCTATTGAGGGAAACTAAATTATCAAGACTGAGTCTAGAATCAAGAAGTGCGTTTTACCCCGCAAACATTTCGCTGTCATCTGATGCATTATCATTTAAAAGCTCCAGCTACCGCCTCGCTTGTTAAAGTGTGGGACAGTAAGGAGAACGGATCCATGTTTTCACTTCGGACTTTCGGATGAAGCGGTTATTAATGGATCCCTAAAGCCCGGCTGCTCTGGTCACTACGGAGTGCTTCGGGTGGAGTCCCTGCATCCCTTTCTGGTTACGTCTGTCAGTCAGTCAGTCAGTCAGTCAGTCAGTCCCTTTAATGAGTGTCGAATAGAACCAGGCCCACTGAGAGGAATGGATAACCTGCACTATGTCCTCTGTTTAACAAAACCAACATTAATACACTTACCATTTTTCTGTGCATTCTATTACGAGTTCTTGAAAGGAGGCAACAAACTGGAACTTTGACGCCCTCTTCCCGACTCGCTGGAGTCTTTTCCAGACTGAAGTCATGTCTGAGTCGATAGTTCCCGCAAAGAGGCGATTCAGAGCGGCATTACAGCGCAGAGGGCGCAGACCCCCGCTGCTTCACCGCGGGGACGAGGGACAGCGACTCACCGGTGTCCAAAGACACACGCGCCTCAGGCAAGTCTGGGTTCGCGTCAAGCTAGCGCAGAATAACTGGAGCACGCGCGTCCATGACTTTCAAAATAAAGTTCTTGTAGGAGTGTTTGTCCTGACGTCAGGTATCACACGCAGCGGTATTTTGGAGGTAGCGGCTTGGGAAGTAAGCACGCAGTCATGGTCAGTAGCTCGGCAAGAACACCAATATGGTGTTCTGTAAACTTTGAGGGTTATTATATTAACCCTCAATTATTATTGCTATTATTATTATAATTATAATAATAATAATAATAATAATAATTATTATTATTATTATTATTAATAATAATAATAATTATTATTATTATTATTATTATTATTATTGTTATTATTATTGTTATTATTATTATTATTATTATTATTATTATTATTATTATTATTATTAAAGTTATTATTCACAAGTATTTAATTTGCTTTAAGATAAACACAATAAATACACTTTTCAGGATTCCAGGTTTAGGTGTTGTTGTTCTATTTATTTGATAAAGATTCTTCATCTTCAGGGTGAGTAAACTTTGCTTTTAATCTCTTATCAGTTGTTCACAAATAAACACAGGGCATTTTACTTTCAAAGTGCAACTGAAAAGTATTAAAATAAGCTGTAGCACAAGGAGCAATTCAGTTCTTTCACAGCCAAAATTAAGATAAGTAGGAATCCCTCTTTGTCCATTCCAGTTATCTCAGAAGTCCGAGTCAAACTACTTCCGCTCTCCAAGTTGCAGCATTTTACTTGCAATGTTCGCCTCAGTTTGCAATCCAGCAAACAAACCCGCTGGCACCTTTGGGAGCCACAACCAGCTCAATGCACCAACTTTCCCAGTCAGATCACAACAAGCCATCTCTTGTTTGGTTGCAAAAGGTCAATTTTACAGTATGGAACATCGTCATTTCCCAAAACCTTTACACACTTTACAAATTATAAGATGTGTCAAAATCCCAGCAATGAGATAATTGTGAGAAACTGAATGTGTTTGGTGAAGGATTACTCTAATTACAAGGTGGTGCGCCAACTTTTTTCAATGAAAACAAACTTTAAATCTATTGATAATATTGTTACTAATAAATTATAACGTATTAATTGTTCGATAAACCAAACATTGTTGTAATCCCTACTGGACAACCAAAAGAGAAACATTGGAAAGTGTATTATTAAGATCACTGGTAGAAACTGCAACTCATAAATTACATTTATTGCAATTAGTTTATGCATTGATCTTAGACTGTACGACATGTCTGATAAAATTCAGAGATTAAAAGATGAGTTAACTTACCCTGAAAATGAAGAATGTCTGTAATTGAGAGGGAAATCCATTGATTTCTCACTCTTCAGGGTCACAACACTTGGTGTAGAAGAGTTTCTTATTTTCTGCCAAAAACTGTTAAAAAAGTAGTACAAGTAAAGCACTTATACTAAATGTGTTGCTATGTGCTTATAATTAACATATAAACACATAAAAGTTCCAAAGTAAATTGTGACCATCATTCTGTTGAACCTGTTCAGTTACAATGTTTGATTTTAAATAATAAAACTGACTGAATTTGTTGAAGTTTTCTGTTTTTCAAACCAGCTGTCCCATATTCTACTGCTAGAACATAGTGAGTGTTTTAACAGCTATATTAAAAATATATTTTCATAATAGTTACCTACTGCAGCTCTAAAAGTAGAGTTAACTTACCTTGAATATGAAGAATCTTTATAATTAAGGGGGAAATCCATTGATTTCTCGCTCTTTAGGGACAAAATGCTTGGTGCAGAAGAGTTTATCTTTTTCTTCCCAAAACTGTTAAAAAAGTATAATTGGCAAAATAAAGGAGTTGAACAAAGATGTTTGATTAAAAGTGAATAAAACAAACTGAAGCATGCAATAAAACCAACAAGAAGAGATGACATCTTAAACTTCTGCTTATAATGAACATTTTAAAAGAATTCATAGGTTAAGAATATTAATAGAAATTTTAACTCAGAAACACATACCCAAATGTAATGCAATGCTAATCCTAAGCTTTACCTTAGGCTGTATAATATATTTGGTCAAATTCAGAGATTAAAAGCAAAGTTTACTCACGCTGAAGATGAAGAGTCTTTATAATTGAGAGGGAAATCCATTGATTTCTCGCTCTGAAGTGACACAACACTCGGTGTAGAAGAGTTCCTCATTTTCTGTCCAAGACTGTTAAAAAAGTAGCATTAAAAAATAAAGGACTTGAAAAAAGATGTTTAATTACAAAAACAATAAGACAAACGGAAGATACACAAATTTACAAACAAGTGGATCATCCAAGGATTCATAATTTTTTTTGTGAAAATAGATTTGAGTACTTGCTCAAGTTCCTCTGCTCAGTTCTAAAATAATTCAACATGGATAAAACTCAAGCAAGAAGGTGAGATAAAAATTAAAAATTAAAAACAGGATTTACTCACCCTGAAGATGAAGAGTCTTTATAATTGAGAGGAAAATCCATTGATTTCTCGCTCTGAAGTGACACAACACTCGGTGTAGAAGAGTTCCTCATTTTCTGTCCAAGACTGTTAAAAAAGTAGCATTTGTGAAATGAAAGACTTGAACAAAGATATCTGATTAAAAAGAAGAATAAAAGTAACTCAACTTGTAGAAATATTTCTTTTTGAAACCAAATGTATAATCCAAGGATTTGTTATTTTTCATAGGAAAACAGATTTTAGAGGAGTATTGATTAATCATCTTACCTTTGAGCTCCACTCTGAGCGTTACTTTAGGAGGACAGATAATCATTTGAGGGCCTGAATGCCTCATTCCTTTTCTCAGTCTGGCTCATTTTAAAATGTCCTTCACAAAGACAAAATGTGTCAGAATCCTCTCATCACAGGTTAAAGTCACACTGGATATCCTGATAATGTAATCTAAAATTCAATTCAATTCAAACATAGTTTATTGATCCCAAAGGGAAATTAAATATTGTTTTGCATATTAGTCAAATATGAGTTACTGATCTCCCTTTTGCTAGTGATTTTCTTAATCCCTAAACACATATTTCTGATTTTGTTCCTTTGTAGTTTATTCAGTCTCTTCCTATATACCTGCTATTTTTCTCTAATCTTGATTTTGAGCTGCTTCTAGGTACTTCTCAGTGATTCTTCTTTTTTTATCCTTGGTGATCTGGGATTTGTTATTGGAGAAGCATCTCACAGTTCTGCTGTGTGGTTGTCCACATAGGAGCTTATCCAGTCTGTCACACACTCAGTCATGGCATATTGATGTCCTCTCTATGTGGCTGGCATAAAGTATCCAGTTTGTAGCCTCAAAACAACCCTGCAAGGCTTCTGTAGATTGACCACTATCTCACATCTCACAGTCTTTTCCTTTACATGTTGTCTCTAAACAAGGGCAGCAGAGACGAACAAGATTGTGATTTGACTTTTCCAGAAAAGATCTTGCTTTGAATATGTATGAATCCTTGACATTATAAAACAAAACAAATCAAACATTTTGTTTTCTCTGGTAGAGCAACTGACAAACTGTTGAAACACTTGGGTTTCATTATCAACAAACATGTGACACTGACATTAATTAATTAAATAAACCCTGGCCTAGATACATAATTATCTAGTAAAATAAAAACTGTCTGGATTTTTGTTTTTTCACTTCCTAGAAAATAACTTAAAAGTAAATCACCTAGAAAAATAGCGCTTCTCATGCCGGGTTATTTATTTTCTCTTTCTCTTTGCATTTTTTATTTCAGATGAAAAATTGTATGTGAGCTTCCTCAACACATCAGCCTCTATACAACAGGTCTTTATTTCTTATATTTCTATTTCTGGACAGAACAAAAAAAAGTTCTCAAATAGTTATAACTCAATACATTTTCTGTTTGACCACATTGGATAGAAAATGAAAGACAAATAACACATTTAAATATATCTGACAGTATTTTTGCTGGTTTCTGTCAAATTGACGATGTTTCCTTATGAGAGCTATTTTCTGAAAATGTATAATAAGTTGTCATTTATCTAATGAGACATAGATATATAAATTATAAAAACGGAATAAAGCCAATGTTACTTTACCTTATATGTGTCCATGAGAGACATGCAATCCACACTGAGAGGTAAATGAAAAATACTTTGTGTTTCCTTGTTCTCTTCCCTGTACAATAAGTCAGCAAACAGGTCCTTCAGGTCTGGACTCTAATCTGATGGGGGAGGATTACCTGAGATTTCATTCTCTCCTGCAATGAACAGAAGTGGGACACAGCAGAGAATAGTAAAACTCAAATAAAAGATTGTTAGAAGCCTAAAACTAAAAATTACAATAGTTATGAACTAATAAAGATTTATCAACTATTTAAAAAGTCCAAAAATACATATGACAAACAAATGAAGTAAAGGTTTTCCAAATAGGATAATTTTGTAAATTTACAACATTGCCTGCTTAGAGTCCAAATCTACTTTTTGCATAAATCCAATGAAGTAAACTGAGTACTAGAGGATTTTCAGGGTAGCTCTGAAGAGGACATTTTAAATAATCACACAAATATGTTACGTCTAAAAACATTTGCCTCAGATGTACTTGGAAAGAAAGTGAGTTGTGGATGGATTATTGTCCAGGTCGTTTCTATAGATGTTCAAACATGTAGACATAAAAATGTAGCAGAACATACAAAATATCTAAAAAATAAAATCTGGTGAGAAAATGAGATAGTGTATAAACAGTCTGCTTATCTTGAAAGAGATTTCTGGAACATCTATGTTTTGTGAAAAGTAATATTCCTTCTAAAACACAAAACATTTTACACAACTCTGATCATACTCTTCATCAGACCTCTTCAATATACGAAGCTAAATGTAGCAAAAGTGTAAGTCATCCAAATTCAAACTCCCCTGACCCAAGCAGAAAACCACAGGATCAACATTTTTACTTTGGTACAGAGATTCCTGCTGGAGCTGTTTGAATACCATACTTTCACAAATTGATCAAATACAAAAGCAACTTTCATCAGAATAAATAAGTTTGTTGTTGTTTTTTACTGCAGGCAAAATATATAAATATCATTTACATGTCTAAATTATCTTCTTAGATACATTTATAGGATATAAATCAGAACAACCCAATTCTCAGAAGTTCTGTGGAATAATATTTTTTATTTGATTCAGCAATGGATGTACATTTTTCCAAGAATTATAGATGTTTTGACTGGAAAGTCTCAACTTTCTTTCCACATGAGACAACAATGGTTTCTTAAGACACTAAAGAAATTCATAAGAATAAACACACTGCTGCTGCTTGTTTGCTTTCTGTCACTGGAAAGTTCTGGGAGCTGCTTTTAGCACCACTGGAATGCTGTTCAACCAGAACTGAACATTTTTACAGAAGGATATAGTTTATAGTACACCAACACGTCTGTCCTACAAGCACCAAAAATTGTTTTAACTTTCAAATATAATATATTTTACATCCAATTAGAGAAGGAGCCTTGTATTTTTTTTTTTGCTTGATCTCCCTCACATGGCTGCATAATTATCATAGATGAAGCTGCAGTGACAAATGGCCTCTTTTTTTTACTTTACGCATGTTTCATTGTGTAAATGGGATTTTTGGGGTACAGGGAGGAATCTGCCAAAATGTTAATAAACTTAAAAAATAATGTTAAATGTATTTCTAGCCATTATTTATAATATAATAAATTGCCACAAGATGGTGCCCTAATATGAACATGAAGCCATCATGTTGTTGATCTTCACTCCAATGTTTACTGATTATGTTGTTCTTACTTTTTTACATTTGCTTAAGTAACTTTATCAAAACTTACATTATTAAAGAAGAATAATCAGGTGAAACAAAAAGAAAACACATTTGAACCATAAAACACTCCCTGTCCTCTTTGTGTCTACATTGCAGTTTGGTATTTCATGTCCAACTGGTTTAACGTTCTGCAGCGTTTTAAACTTTGTTCAATTAAAACAGCTTTTCATCATGATATAAAGCAGAAAATCAACTTCAACTTTGAACAATCACATGTATAAAAACATTTACCTCAAATGTTTCCATGAGAGCTTTGTAATCCAGACACAGATGTAACTGGAAGAATAGTCCTCAGTTTTCTTTTTTATGGTGTGTTTACCAGCTCTTGAACTGAAACTTGGATGTGTCAAGCATTCTTACAATTATCTGAGATCTCCTTGTGGGAGGGTTTGTCAGTGACACATCAAACCGGATTTCTGCTCTGCCTTGAACTCTTAGTTTAGTTTTCTAATCTCTTTAGCATAGAGTATAGAGACAGAGACCAACAAATTTGATTTCATTGCCTTTCAAAAGCCACACAGCTCCAGTTCACATCTACAAATATCTAATCAAATCCAATCATAGAAACTCACTCCACTTAACTTCTATAACTTCTTATTCAATCTTAGTTATAATACAGTCAGTTTATATTTGTTAATTGTTTGCATAAGAAAACCCAAGTAACTGCACTGAGTCAGTGACTCATACAGCAATCCCTCATCCTGAGAAAGCATGTGGTGACTGTGGGAAGGAAAATATGCTTTATGTATATAATTGGTTTGATTACTGTGTTTCATGTAAGGAGAATTTTTTTTTTTATTAAGTAGCTGATTATCTTATCCAAAAATCACTTTATTTTTTGTCGTTGTAATGATAAACACAGTAACCCGTAGTAACCCCAACAATTCTAACATTTACAGTTAAAAACAGCAAATTCAACTCAACTTATTACCTTCTAAATATTGATATTTCAGTGTTCACAGCTCCTGTGGCTTTTTTGAGCTTTGCTTCAGTTTCTTTGAGTCTAGATTTTGTTTTTCAAATCTTCGTTGGAGCAATGGAATAAGAAATCAAGTCAAGAATTGTTCATGAATGATTCTTCAGGTGCAAACATGTGTCAAGTCAAATTACATTTGGCTGGGAACCAAACACCCAGGGACTTTTTCAGCACGTAGGTCCATGAAAACAAAGAGGAAACTGTTTCTCTCTATCAAAATAGCTCTGTGAGAATTTTTTTTTCCTGCCTTCAGCCTCTAATGAATCCTGGGTATTTCTGAGAGCATCTTGTTCTTGTTAAACAGGTAATACAACAAAACAGGACAAAAACAAACTAAAGAATTAACTCCTATTTTTTACAGTTGCAGTAAAGATAAACATATCCTCTTTTTGATTAACTTTGCAGTGAACTTCTGAACATAACTACTTTGATAAAAACGGTTGAAAAAAATGTTTTATGTTTATTTGTCCCATCTAGACAAAAAAATAACAAAGGAGGAATAACAAATTAAAAAGTTTATCAAATAAAGATAAAGTTAAAGAATATTGTTTTAGACAGTAATTCACACATTGATGCTGTGGTATAATTATTATTCTGCACACAGATTGTAAAGCTCACTTGGTAGATTTATTTATTTATTATCTGCAAACTGATGGGGAAAAAATGGTCAAATTGTTTTGAGATCACAAATCTCACAACTTCCACTAAATGATGGAACTGTTGTAAAATCACTTTACTAGCCTGTTTATCCATTTGAAAAACTTGAAAATGCAGCAGATTGAATTTGTGAGCCTTTGTGACTAAATGCTCCCACTGAGAAACATATTCCTTACTGAGACACATCCTGTCCTCTACTGGAAAGAGAAAACAATGCAAGGAAAAAAAACTTTCTTATATCAAGTTACAGCCCATACACGTGTTAGGGTGTCAACCAGTCGTTTTTGTCAGCACTTAATAATAATACAGTCTGTGAGATGCAGCCAAATAGGAAATTTGCTACATTTTACACCCAAGGGGCTGGATGTAAAGTGTAGCAATTTTTTTTTTTTTTAGAATTTTTTTTTTTCTCAAATAAATTTGAGAACTATATCTGCTAAATGTTTAATACATGAAATCATGTTCTAAACATGATTTCAAACATGTTTGAAATATGAATGGCAAATTGTATCAGCAGTAAAATAATAAAACAATTCCAGGACATGCCTTAGGAGGGCGCTCTATTGCAGTAAATGGAGGCAACCGTATTTAATATCAGCAATTTGATAATATCGAAAGTAACAGCTGTTGTACAAACTTCTTCAAGTATTCAAGTTTATTTTTATTTTCTCAACAAAGAAACACAATTTTCTAATGAAAAAAGCAAAGTAGTCTTTCTGTAAGAAAAGGGATCCTTAACTCACTGTACAGGCAAAACATGAATACGGTCCTGCAGCTTTGCACTTATATGTAAAAAAAAAAAAAAAAAAAAGTGAAAGGCAGTTTTCTTATTTTTAGTTATTTTAGTATGTATTTCAGAAATAAAAACAGAATATTGCTCACACATGCTTTATTTAGCCAACTTAAATAAATTGTTGTGCCCAAAGCTGAGTTTCAGAGAAAGTAACTGAGATTAAAAGCAACAAACATTGCTTTCAGCAAAACATGTCTGAAAGCAATATCCACTTTAAGGAGATTTTCATTTCTCTGCAGGATCTTTTTTAAAAAAAAGTTAAAGTTGCACTCTGACATTTTTATCTGCGTCAATCATCCAAGTTAAGCAAATTTAGGCTGTTCTTGAAATGTGATGAAGGCCAACACTACACATGCATTATTGAATTAAACTGTTATTCATACTAACATGCCCAAACTTTGGTTCTGTTTAATTCATTCATAAAACAACTTCATACATAAGCTCTCCAGACACTAATATTACTGAAAACATTCAAGACTTAAGCTCTTCATCAAAAAAATAAGAAATTAGGATAACAGAAAGTAGAGATAATCCATTTATTTATATCATAACCCAGTGTATAATTATTTCTATTGGTAATTCTATTTAAAATAAAGGGGAGGTAGTTTTGAAAATGATTATTCTTTACCAGAAGGTTTGAATTCAAATAAAATAGTTTGACATCTCCAAACAGGAGCACCTCTAAAACAAGCTTTACAACTCAATGTTTAACTAAATGAAAGTTGACACCATTCATATAAATGTTAGTAACTGAAAAGCTTCACGTTCACATGTTGAACAAAACGTCAATTTCATCACATCTGTCACGTCTTTTTCTGCATTAATCCACCTGCATCATACTGCAAATGTTCAGACTTAACAAGCTGTAGAAGACACAATCACATTGACTCCACAATTTAAAAAATGAAGAAAACAATCAGACTTCATAATGTTTTATTAATTTCATAATGGTAAGCAAGCGCTAACATGATGTGGTAGAAAGCAAACAGTGAGAGCAAAGACTGTTTTAAGACTGCAAGTACTTCCATGCTATTGGGATGTTAGTACATTTCTCCTTCCTCTATTAGACTAAAAATGGTATTAAAATTGTCCAATTGGAATGAACTGACATTTGGACCCTGTTTTTTTTTGTTTTGTGTTTACAAAAAAACAAATATAATTCAAGTAAAGATAAATGATATAAAAATGTTAGAAGGTCAGCAGGTCCTCAGGAAAAACGTCTTTTTCAGACGCTCATGGTGACCTGGATAAACTGCAGAGACAGAGACATGACCAGAGTTAATATGCCACTATTAATAATACAACAGTAAATTATTTCTACTTATTCTATTTTTTTTTTAATCATGCTTTGACAATATTCTGCAACAAACTGACCTGCTAAGCAAAAGAGAACTAAATATGTATCCTTTTTTTTCAAATAAGAAAAGGAAGATTGCAGACATATTGCAAAATACATTTTTAATTATTTTGTTAATAAACCAGCTGATATATGGCCAATATGTTGACGTGCACAAATCTGAGGTTTAAATCTAAATAGAAGCCACAGATCTTTAATTTGAAATTTGTAAAGAAAATCTTTTGAAGTCAAAATTGGGACAAGAGGGTCTGGTGTATGTTCACATCTGGACCATGGAAAAGGTCCAGATGTGTTTTGATTCTCACCATTTGAACCCAGCATGTAAACTGAGTTTTATTGACAGTACTAATCTGGTCCCTAACTAATCCGTTAAGCTTCCATAAACTAAAACAGTAAATTTACTTTTGCATAAACTTACATCATCGTACTGAAAAGAGGCATTTCCACTGTGGGCCGTGTCCCTCCTTCGGAATTGATCTAAAAAACACAAAAATTTAAACCAAAGCAGTTAGAAGTGTTGCACTGAGACAAGAAATACATAAAATAAATGTTAATTTATTTTATGTAAAAAATAAACCATACAACACTAATTAAAAACAAAATGCTAACAAAGGTGATAAAATATAATTTTATTCTTTATTAGATGTTTAAATCTCCCCAATAAACATTTAGGCAGTGGGATTGCTGTGCTCCATTTTCTTGATGTTGGTCAGGACTCTGACAGCAGCAATTTGAATGACCAGATTTTTACAGAGATATGGAGATAATAAAAAGCCCTACTAAAAATAAAAGCAGAAACCAGTTTTTCAGGATCTTGTTTCAAAAGAAAGCCTTTTATTCCTGGCAACATTTTTAAGGTAGCAGTTGGCTGATCTGATTTTAAGATATACTTTATGCAGTCCAAGTCCACATGTATGGCCGATGTCCACCCATCGTCTTGGTCTCTATCCAGAGGAAGATTTCAGCAGAGGATGTGAAATGAAATCAAACTAAAACTGGTTTTCTTCCAAATGAAGAAGTTAGATCAGATGATTTGATAAAATGTCTCAGCAAATTGAAACTGATGTTGGGAAGCAATTGACAGATTTTCAGTTTCGAGGTAAGCCACAGATTTAACAAGTCATATTTTCCAAACCACAAAAAATTTCCATCACATTTGTGGTTTAAACTGTCAAAAACTAATAGCTTGCAACACAAAACTATAAACCCATTATTTTGATGTTATTAAGCCCCCAAATAATATTACAGTTAGACCACCTTGCATAAAGCACATTATGCAATCAGCTCATCTCATGTTTAAGTATTAAAATACATGCAGGTTCAGACATGTGAGCTCTGAGAGGATTTCACAAACTCAACCAAACTGGTCCTAAAATGAGCAAAGACAAACATGCACCAATTTTTATGATGTACATTTTTTTTATATCTGCGTATTGTCATGTTTTTAGGAAAAGTAGAAACAGTTTTGTTAGGGTTTCTGTTTTTATACCAGCTCGACTCACCAGTCAGAGCACGGAGTCTCACAGAGCAGCTCACAAACTCATCAAAAGGAATCCTGCCATGGTTGCTGTAGCGCTTCATGATGCAGTTCATGGCCTGAGGGCTTAGATTGTAGCCTGCAGAAACATGTAGGGTAAAAGAATCATCCGACCTGTGACAGAGGGACTTTTAGTCTACAATGAAGACAATGTCAATTAAGAGAAATTCCAACATCGTCTTAATTTTAGCAAACGTAACAAAGTTGTTTTGAAGAGTCGAAAACAATAAAAATCGTTAAAATCGGTCCATACCCATGGTAGTGATGGCCTGCTGCAGCTCATGGCCCTCCACTGTGCCGCTGTGGTCCCGATCGAAGGATGAAAAGGTGGCTTTCCAGCCGTTCAGGGCCTGGCACAGTTCCTTGAACTCGGTAAAGCCCATCGTTCCAGACATGTCCCTCTGAGAGAGCATTTTCAGTCAAGGATCTCACACAGCTGAAGAAATTAACTTCACTCAAAACTGATTTATAGATGAAAAATGTTAATTTGATGTGTTGTGGTGTTGTCTACAACCAGACAAGAGATTAGGAAACTGCAAAGAAGAGAAAACACTTCTGTGAAGATTTTCCCCAAAAACAAAAACATAAAAAGTTCTCATTTCTGTAGACACTTTTCAGAAATATATTGTGAAAACTGGTATAATTCTTCATCTTAACTATAAATCAAAGGATTCATCATCTTAAACTTGAGGTAAATAGACAGCTAAAGTATTTTCTTAACCCAATCTCTGTAAAAAAACAAAAAACAATTTAATATCCCATGCAATGTCAGAATATAAAGTATTCCTACATAATGTTGTCATGTAAGCTGTCCATCAGAGTGTGATATTCTACTTTAACCATTTTGTTCATTTCACTGCTGATTATTTTTTGTAATCTTGGTGTTTATTTGTTTATTGAGGCAGTTTGTATGGTGGTGTCGTGGTTAGTTCAGCCCCCACCTATCTGGAATTTCTTAAACCTCTTGTGGTTTAAGTGTGACTAAAATCAACACATTTTTATTTGATTTTAATCAAATCAAAGGTATCAACTGTATTTTCACTGCATTACTTTTTCTTCAGGTGTACATTTTTCTCTTGCATAGAGAATTTCAAAAGCAGAGCATGAGGCATATTTTTGTCTCTAAATGTAACAGAACAACTCTTAGAAAGGGACCAAACTGCAACAGCATCTGACATGAAGTGTACACAAATCCCAGCCCCCACTAACCACTAAAAGACTAAAGTGATTCAAAATGGAGACTGTGTGTGAGAGGAATATCTGGGTTGATGAAAAACACATCTCTCTGCAGGAAGTACTCTGTACAATCGGCATGAACTTAAGTGCAAAATGGGGCAACAATTTGGCACAACTTAAGTCAAAAGTAATATTTCTTCATTTAAAATGGGATCTTGCATTCATTTTGACAAAGAGTCAGATATGATAGTCGTGTTTTGGATAGAAAGTATATAAAATAATTTTTTTTACAATTGTTGACAAATTTGAACCTTGTATGTTGCCAAAACTATTAGCCTAACCCCATTTTTTCTGTATTTTACTCCGTCTTCTACGCAATTCATTCCTTTCCTGACAGGCTGGGTATTAAATTCAGAGGGTCTTAAATAAACCATTTACTCTATAATGTTACAGAATAACTCAATTAAATGTTTGGCAGCCTAAAAACGACTTTATGGGATATTTTCACTCAAATGTGAAGTGGTTTACATATAATGAAGGATACATCCAGCATGTTAATCATCAGTCTGCAGGTGTCCAAGCTGAAAGCTGCAGAGAGAGAAGCACATGTAATCAAACCTATTCAGGAATCATTCAGGAAGCTTTAAAAGAGGCAAACAATAAAACAGAAGTCCTTTTTACCTATTGTTTATAGTCAACGAGGCATAAAACTGTGTGAAACGGCTTGTGACGACCTTGGTTTTAACCCGATTGTGTTTAACCACAAACTGGAATAGTTTAATCAAAAATGGAAATAAATTGCAATATGTCAGCATAAAAAGCCAAAAAGACCTAAGTAATCAAATCTAGACTGGTTTTAGTGGGAATGTCCACCAAAATGTTTTCCTCTTACGTTGGTATGATCCAGACATGCCGGACTGCGTGAGGCAGCGCTGCAGCTCATCCGCTGAGATCTGCCCATCCTGAGGAGGTTTCATGAAACAGACACAACACAGTCAGATGCATGTTTTTTTTTTTATTTAACATTTATTCAACTAGTTGAGTTATTAAAAAACAAATTCTTATTTACAATATCAACCTGGCAGGGAGGGAAGAACACACAGGAAAATCAAGCAGCACACTTTACAAGAAACAACAAACATTAGCAACTGTTACAAACAGCAAAAACAATACAGAAACAAGGCACAGAACATTGACATCAGATTTTTTTTGCTGAAGCATGTGCAGGTTTCAGATGGCATCTTCTTTAAAATAGTTATGCAGAAACAAATATAGAAGCATCAGAAACACATTGCAGTTCTCAATTCAGAGTCGTATTTAAAGAACTCGTTGTCTCACCTGTCCAGCCACCTGGGAAAAGAATCCATACAGAGGATCTTGTTGCTGTGGGGGCTAGAAAAGGAAAGCATAAGATTAAATCAGTGTTCAGTGGAGGACGTCTTATCATGAAGGTACGCCACCCTACCTCACCCTCAATAAAGTCAGTATAATGAAGTCGCACACACACACAATGTCAGTCAAATCAACCATTCAACAAGAGCTTAAAGTTCAAAGGTTAATCATATATATCCTTCAAGACTAGATTTTATTCAGTCAGTTTTTATTATTTTGTTAATAATTTATGAAATATTTAATCATCTGGAGATAAATATGAGTCATCACTGCAATTGAACATAAGGATGAATCAAAAGAAACTTTTTGAGTTGAATGTTAAGAAATACAAGACCTTTTAGTTGGACAAACATCGGCTTAATTTAAGAAACAACGAAATAATTACTTGTAAATGCACAAAATTAAATAAACCTATTTAAATCATAATAATAATAATAAATACCTGCAGCTTTGTGGGATTTATAAAATAATTTCTTTAAACACTAGCAGCGACCTGCTGTTTCTAATTTATCACTTCCGCCCTGTTTGGGTCAGATGTCCGATTTGGGACAAAAGAACAATAATAATCAATTTTTTTAACCTTAATTCACTTAGATGTTGAGTCTTTCTCACCATTCCTGGGAATCCACCGCCGGGTGCTCCATATCCTGGATAGGCCATTTGATTTGAGAGCAAACAACAACAAGTTAAGGACTTTGACAGGAAGGGAGTTGTCTGCCGAACAGCACAAGCTCAGAAAGCGACCAGTGACAACACTGAGATAACCGAGCAGCTGCAACACAATTTATCTTGAGGAATTGAGCTGTAACTGTGGGAGGACGAAGTAGAAATAAGACGAGGAAGAGGGAAGGCGTACAAACATTCGGATGTGTTGTTAAATATCGCATTTCCTGCCTTTGACCCACCCAACTACCTTCTAATTGGAGGAGAGAATCCACGTGACGTGATATTAGCAAATCAGAGCCCAGGATCGAGATAAAAGCTCATAAAACTGGAATGTGTAACTGATATGTCCCATAGAAAGTACTATAAGTAAAATGTACTCGCAAATCAAGGAAACATGGCATAAATTTTACAAGAAAGGAAAATAAAACGATGCATATTTGTTCATTTCTGTCAATAAGAAGATGATAACATCTGTATAACAGCTGGAGTTAATAACTGGAGGGTTTCGCACATTTCTTTGAGACGCCTGCGGTATCCAGGTCACCACCCTGATCTTTGAACAGATTTTACACATAGCCTAAGACAATACAGATAAGGGAACTACTGCCTTGTGTTGGTGTGGATTTTACTCCACACCAACACCGATTAATATAATTTGGTAATTTTATTTAATGTAGTACTGTACAAGTTTGCAAATAAAAAATACTCTTCTTTTAACATAATTGCATGTATTCTTCCATTTTACATCATTCACAACATGTGCAGTATTGCGTAGAAAACCTGTCATCTAAGTAATTTTAAAAGGATGTAGATATAAAACTCACCTCAGCCACCTCAACACAGCATTTAGGTTATTTTGTCTTCATTTTATGCCACTGTATTTTATCAGACTTAATTTTATGCCATTGTACTTTATCAGATCTATGTAATTAAGTCACAAAAAACTGAAACTGAAATTGGAAATCAGAGGGATGATCTTTTAATTGCAAGCATTACATCATTGACTGAGAAAACAGAACCAATCAGCTTGTTTTTCCAGGTTGAAACGCATGCAGTCACTCCTATTTGAGCAACCCAACCCGGTCAGATTCTCCTTCATTCGCAGCAGAAGCCTTTGGATTAAAAAGAGGAGGTCCAGTTTTACTCATGTGGTTTTGAAAGGAACTGAAGAAGACTAAATTTGTGTTGGGATGTATAAACCGACTCCTGAATGTTGGATTGGGTCACATGGACCTCAGATTTGTGCCAGTCCTTTTCATCAAGGCGGTTTTGCTTCAGGTATCCTGAACCACCAAGACGACAATGAGGAGGAGGATGAAGAAGTATTTCCCGCTTCGTGTCATCATACAACCGGTAAATTTAAGGTTATTCAACATCGTAAAGAAAAACAGGGTGGAAATCAAACCTTGGAGTGAGCATACACAATAATAAAAAAAGAGTAAACATGAATGAAATTGTCATGATGCTAAATATTATTTGTCACTATTGGTGTCTAATTTTTATGCCCACTCTTTTTGTATCTTTTATAGCAGTTAGTGGGTAGCTATATCACTGATTCTCTGTCTTCTAGAAGACTATATAGTTTGTTTGTGTGTTGTTGTTTTTTTTCCACCCACACACACCCTGTTGTGTGAGCATATGCACTCTGTGATGCACCTGCAGGGCATTGGTTTTACCGCTGTCCAAGCCCAGCAGGTCTTTTCAGGAAACAGATGGATCAAACATACGTCTGAAGGAGTAATCCTCCTTTTTCAACCAAACATATGACAGAAAGGTTCTAAATGCTCAGCAGTTTGTGTCTAAATTAACCCTGTTTTTCACCTTTCCTCACAGGTTGTGACGACAGTACTCATCAGTCTGATCGTACTCAGTGGTTCACTTGTGGACCTCCGGGCCTGCCTGGATCTGATCACTCATCACAGCATCAAGTAGCAGAAGCAGAGCATGTGGAAATGTTGCAGGAATGTGCTGACTGCTGTTGTGCTGAAGGACAAGTGATAGAAACCAACCCGTGTGCTGGAGTTTATGGCCAGAGAGAACAAGAAGGTTTGAACCCCTGCTGGTCAGAATCTCCACCCAACTATTATGTCGGTAAGTGATATATGTTAAACTTTAGAACTGGTCAAAACTGTCACTTTGAGGAATGTTATAAAGGTTACACACAGTAAAGAAATTAGTTATTCAGTAAAGGTGATGTTTTCACCTTGTTTCTCAATATTTTATATTGGACTCCAATATAAAATGAACTGTTGAGTCCATTTTATATTGGACTCCAAAGCCCATTTTGGAGTCCAATTTAGTCAAATGTTACATTTAGTTATTTAGCATTTGACTAAATGATAAAACTAAAAAAAAAAATTAAAATAAGTTCAAAATGAAGTATGTTCTTAAAAACTCAGAGGTATGAAAGAAAAATTCAAAAATAAAAATTAATACAAAACTTACTTCTGTAGAATAAGGATCCCATATGTTCGCTTATTTCCAGAACCTTGATATTTGTCAACATTTGATGATTTTTACAAGTCCGAGCTGATGGGAACAGTTGCAAATGATCATGGAAAGTAAAAGAAGAAGAACTGGACTGTCATGCAACAGCTCTCATAATTTTGGACCATCTACACATAACCTAATAAGCTACAAAGCTAAATAACGTAATACAACAAAATTATTAATAATCACATGGTAAAGTTGATCCAGTGAGTGATTAATAGAGCAAACTAAATTTGAACGTAATTACAAATATCTGTTTTGCAGTGAGACGAAACATGGTGTTGGAAGTGGAGGTGGTGGAGGAAGTTGCTGTAGAGGACACAGTTGAATTAATGTAAGAACAAAGATTTTTATCTTTATGGTAAATATGTCATATTATTTCATATTGTTGTATAAACGTATGTGCATTTTTTTTAAAGAGTTGCCGTTCTTCTCTTCCCAGGACTGAGGATCTGTTTGCAGATGGTTTTCTGGATGTTGAATTTTTGCAAGGCGAGCAACTCTACCCCCCATAAAGACCTGGGTGACTTTCATGGTGCTCTAATTTTACTAATCATGTTCTCAATCAGCTTCTCTTCAGATGTGATTTTATTTGTTTTATATTTCCCTGTTTCATATTTAATGTTGTGTGTTATATGTTTCACAGAAATACATCACAAATAAAAAGTTTTTTAAAAGCCCTTTTTGTGGTTTCAACAAGTACACCTTGAAATGTCACCTTTTTCTTTAATTTATTTTTTAAAAATACATATTTTTCTTGTATAAAAAACGATCTATCTGATTGAAGGGCTCAAACAGTGCTTTATCGGAGGTGCTGTGGTGACACAGGGGAAAAACACAACCCACGTATTGAGGCCTTAGTCCTCATGGTGGTGGTCGCAGGTTCGATTCGTGGCCTGACGACATTTGTTGCATGTCTTCCCTCTCTCTCATTACCCTCTTTCCTGTCTAACTACTTTCAAATAAAGGCCACTAGAGCCAACAAAATAAGAAAAAGATTATAAACAGTGCTTTATCTGTTCATAACTGCAAGTGTGACAAAGACCTACAGATAAAATGTTGGCAAATCTCTCTACATGTGCAACTTTACCTGGAAAACTGAGGGAAACCAAAGCATGACTAAACATGGAAAAACAACATGCTCCTCACATCCACGGCTTATCAAAACTGCTTCAGAA